>CM047747.1:7217146-7271382 GCA_026225825.1 Pistacia integerrima
ATATCTTCAAAACAACTTGGAATTAAACCAGAAAGGTTATTGTAGGAAAGATTTAGTTTTTCCAAACTCTGCAAATTACATATATGAGATGGTATCTCTCCTTTGAGTAAGTTATGACTCAAATCTAGTTCTGACAGTTGAAACAACTTCCCCAATTGGAATGGAATTTCGAGGTTAAACTGATTGTTTCTCAAATTCAAGTAGTGCAATTTTGACAAGTACCCTAAATCTCCTGGGATTGACTTGCTCAATCTATTTATGGACAAGTCAAGGTACTCAAGCTCTGTAAGTAAACCAACTTCATGAGGTATACCACCAAAAAGTTGATTCCCAGTTAAAATAAGCTTGTTAAGAGAAGTCAGCTTTCCAAGTTCCAATGGAATCTCTCCAACTAAATGATTTGAAGAAAGGTCAAGTTCATGTAGTTCGGTTGAGTTTTGAATCTTAGGCAGGATGCTCCCAGTAATATTATTCCCCGAAATATTTAAAGTGCCTAACTGTGAGCACTTTCCCCAAGTAGATGAGATCTCACCATAAAATTTGTTATGACTAAGATCTATGAAATTTAGATTTGGATAGATGCCAAAATCTTCTGAAATATTTCCAATGAAGTGGTTTTTTTGAAGGCGAACTCTAATTAAGCTTGTGCAATTTCTCAAATCTTTGGGGATACGACCAAGCAAATGGTTCTCACCAACGCGAAAGTGCGTAAGTGATCCACTTCGACAAATATTACTAGGAAGAGAACCAGTAAAGTAATTTTGAGACAACTCTAAGTCAATCAACTTCAAGAGATTTCCAATCTCCATAGGAATGGCGTTAGAAAGGTTGTTGGTACGGAGGTATAAAATTTTTAAGTTGCTCAAATTTCCAATGGAGGGAGGAATAGAGCCACTTAGTTGATTTTCGCTTAATGATAGATTCGAAAGGGACTTCAAGTTGCCTATCTCCATAGGAATGGTGCCAGAAAGGTTGTTGGTATGGAGGTATAGAACATTTAAGTTGCTCAAATTTCCAATGGAGGGAGGAATAGAGCCACTCAGTTGATTTTTGCTCAATTGTAGATCCGAAAGGGACTTCAAGTTGCCTATCTCCATAAGAATGGTGCCAGAAAGGTTGTTGGTATGGAGGTATAGAACATTTAAGTTGCTCAAATTTCCAATGGAGAGAGGAATAAAGCCACTTAATTGATTTTTGCACAATACTAGATCCGAAAGGGACTTCAAGTTGCCTATCTCCATAGGAATGGTGCCAGAAAGATTGTTGGTATAGAGGTATAGAACATTTAAGTTGCTCAAATTTCCAATGGAGGGAGGAATAGAGCCACTCAGTTGATTTGTGCTCAATTGTAGATCCGAAAGGGACTTCAAGTTGCCTATCTCCATAGGAATGGTGCCAGAAAGGTTGTTGGTACAGAGGTATAGAACATTTAAGTTGCTCAAATTTCCAATAGAGGGAGGAATAGAGCCATTAAGTTGATTTTCGCTCAATTCTAGATCCGAAAGGGACTTCAAGTTGCCTATCTCTATAGGAATGGCGCCAGACAACTTATTGGCAAAAAGGTGAAGGGTGTCTAGATGTGTTAGGTGACCGATTTGAGTAGGGATAAAACCAAAGAGTTTATTCCGGCTTAGATCAATATATGCAAGATTGGGAAATATTGAAAAAGACAGTTCATGAAGAGTACCTTTTAAATTTGTACTGGTCAGGTTAATACTAATGATACTTCCGGCATGGTTGCAAGAGATTCCAAACCAAGTACATGGGCTTATTTTGGTTTTGAGGTGGGTAGAAGTATTTGTGGCATTCACAAAAGAAAGAGTCCATGATGACAGACGAGAATGGCTTTGGTTTTGAAGCCTGGCTTTCCATTTGAGAAGAGCCAATGCTTCTTCAGTAGAATTAGAAGCAACATCAAGTGAGGAATATTGTGACATAACAACAAACAAGACTAGGGAAACAAGCGAAAAAACTCTCTTCAAGTTTGACAACCCCATTGTTTTTTATATTATGTAATTCATATCATAATTTGGAAACTCTTATATATATATATATAAGCAACTCATAATACATACTTTAAGGCTTGAAAAGTTTCCTCCTCTAATTTCACTCTCACTAAATAAAAATTTCTACAACCTCTTGATGTGGGTACTAATCTTTCTTATCCTCTGTCAATGACAGATGCATATATGCTCAAACGTATTAGACTTGACTTAAAAGCGTCCCTGTCTTGCATTCATTCCTAATTTAACAATGAAATTTAAAAATATAAAGGTGGACCACTTCAATTTTCTAACTATAATAGTAGCTCTAATTGGCAAATTAATTGCTCACATAGTTTTCTAGTACTAACAGGTGAATGGAGTTTGATGGAAACAAATTTTGATCTGAAGGTGACAACTGTAATGTTCATCGTATGGTGAATGCAACTCCATACATGTGTATATTCAGGATCTTGTAACTTACAAGACATTGGTGCTTGAAAGTCTCCAATTCCAATTTTGTTGTTTTGTTGAGAAATTCTACACATAAATTTTCTGCAACTTGCCCCTTGATCATGTGGACAATAAATATGCTTACTCTTCCTCTAGGTATTATTAAGAAATTTTATAACATAAATTAAGTGATGGAAGTCTATAATCTTGGTATTAAGTTTCAATGTTTCTTTACAATGATACACTTGTAACTACCAATGATAATCAATGGTAAAGTCAAAAAATTAAGTTTGGAGGGGTTATATTATATATTTTAATAAATAAATAAATCATCCAGAAAATACATTTTAAGTGGTGAAAAATAATTCTTATATATAAAATTAATTATTTTTTTTTTATTGGAACCTGCACGGGTAGCATCGCCCCTAACAATAATAAAAGCGAAAAATAAGATGAACTTATAATATACAACATTGACATAGCATGTTCCAAGTATGGAGTAAATATTGATTTCACAATAAACTTACGAAAGGGGTACAAATGCATTAGCGACATATTAGTCAGAATCCGAAAATATAATATTGTAGTAACATATAATAATACTAGTATGAGCGAAATACATGTATAAGAAAAAAGTGGGAGTTTCCATGAAAGTGTGACATGCAAAATTGGAATTGGATTATGAAATCAAACTATAGTTATTTGTTTGAAGTATGACCATAATTAGTATAAAAAAGAATTGATGTAAGACTGGTAGTAAAGACTAGCAGGAAACAGTATTATTCAATCACTAATAAAAAATAAATATTGAGTGGTTAAATGTTAACTTCTTGGTTACTTATTTATATAATTGGATGCCCAACTATATCAAATTATTTATTTGGGATATTTTTTTTTATTTGAAAGTTGGGGACATTTGTAGAATTTTCCAGAGGCGAATTTTATTCAATCACTAATAAAAAATAAATATAGAGTGGTTAAATGTTAACTTCTTGATTACTTATTTATGTTATACAATTGAATGCCCAACTATATCAAGAAGATTTTTCATGCCACATCATATGTATAATAGTCAATTGGGGGTTTTTGCAATACCAAAAATATTTTTAGATAGTCAAATCATGTTCTTGATTGGTTTAAAATTTGGTATATATTTTGTTAAAATATTAAAAATAATAACATTTTTTTTTAGTTAAAAATAATTAACAATTTGAGTATTTTTAGATTATTTCATTAATAATTATCTGATAAAGCTTTTTAAAACATTTTGTGTTGCACCCTAAATGAGCTTCTATTCCACTAAAACCAATATTACAGATGATGAAATCAAATTTACGCAAATTGAGGGATTAAGGAGAAGTTATCGGTGCCATTTAAATGAAACCCTCATTTTATAAAAAAATTTGGCTTTTGAGCGAGGGATATTATCAATCTAGGTTCAATTTTTTTCATGAAATGAGAAAACTGGACACAAGTTTCAATTTGTTCAATTTAGAGATACTAAGTATTTTTGTTCAATTTAAGGCAAAAACGGACACCAATTTCAATTTGTTCAATTTTTGAACACTAAATAACTTTGTTCAATTTATGGACACTTGTAGATAATTTTAACATAAAACAATAAAGAAATTTAGATACCCCTAGTTATTTACTTGTGTTATGCCCAAAGAATGCAGGGCTGACCTAAGGCCCAGTCAGCATGCAAAAGTCAGAACTTCGGTACACCCGTAGCTGAGTCACGTGAGGAAAGGAGCAACGTGCTTCTGTTAGTATAGTGGGTGCGCGCCAGACCAGCTAGGAGCTGGAGAGCTTCCACATGTCCAATTCCTGCACCAAATCACGTAAATCACTTTGGAAGGTGGGCAATGGGATATAAAGGAAGATTTGTACGGATAATTCCACCAACTCACAAATTTAGTAATCATAACCTTAATCCATCCCAATATAAATTGAGGGTTCCTCTCTCAATTTGGGGATTAGCTAATCTCTCTAAAAAACAGCATATACGCTCTCTCACTTGTAAACAATTGTAAACTCAGTTCGCTGAATGTGACCTGATTGCTATCATTAATACAACATCAATGGACGTAGGACTTGCTTCCTTAAAGCATCCGAACCACTTTAAATACTGTCTTCCATTCTTATTTACTCTCACTTATTCTTTCACGTGTGTCTTTTGGGCCACGCTAGTATTTCACACGTGCGTTTGGTTAGTGTCAAAATCATGCATCAACAATTTGGCGCTAGAAGGAGGTTCTGATTTAGTATTCATCCTTCATCAGGAGAATCTCTAACTTACTGGTCTTACAATAGCAAATGGCTCGCCGACTTGAACCTGAGAGGACCAACCAGGGTGTTGAGGAGATCCCCCAAATGCAGGAAGACACCTCTCTCGAGGTACCTTCGGTTCCACTAAATGCCATGGGGGATATCCTGTCAAGTTCACAACTTGACCCTGCCATCATGAACTACCTGGAGAGGTTCAATAATACTCTCCAAATGGTTAACCAGATGTTAGACCGTTTGGACCGGGTTGCACAACCTATATCTAATGAGGCGGTGCCACTGCCAAAAAGGCCTGCAGGTCGTGCGACAGCGCGGCAAAGGGGGATAGCCCATGTCGCGAGCAACCTTTGCGGGATATCTTTGAAGGAAGGGTAAGCAAGTGGCAAAGAGTGGGCCTAAGAGCTCTAAAGGGCCGACAAACACCGACCACGTCCCGAGTAAAATACCCATGGCATTAAGACTTGATGAAAGGATACAGCCCGAGTCGTCCCATGCCATGTCACATGAAAACCCTCATAAAAGTACTGGGTGGGGCGATTCTCATCACCGCCAGAGAAACAATCCTGATCATAGTCGTGCGGGAGGTTCCCACACTCCACAGGGCGGTTCGTACCATCGTGGAGGTCGTGAAAATTCCCTACGCCATTCATCGCCATCACACAGTTGTAGCCAGTGTGTGTCAAGAGCAACCGAAACTGCTAGTAGAGGCGAAGAGGAATCTGACCTTTGGACTTTCCTCAATCGCGACAGCGAGAGTTGAACTCGCATGGGCGAAAGCAATCCCCAGATAACTCCGTTACCCCAAATTGAGGAGCTGCAGCGAGCTCTAGACCAACTAAGAGCTCAGCAAAATGAGCAAGGGCAGGTCGCATCAGCATCTCCATTTTCTCTAGCAATGTTAGCCGCCCCACTCCCATCAAGATTTAGAATGCCCGACATGCGGACGTTCGATGGAAATTCTGACCCGTAGGATCACTTGTATGAATTCACCAGGTTTCAGATTTGGCAAAGTGCCGTTGTTTGGCAGTAACTCTAACCGCTCATGCCAAACGATGGTTCAGGTCGCTCCCAGCGGGATCGATCAGCTCGTGGCCTCAGATGAGCACGACCTTCCTAAGGCACTTCCGAGCGAACCGAAAGTTCTCAATGCCTTTGAGCTACCTCAGCAATATAAGGCAAGAGAGGGATGAATCCCTCCAATCGTACATCGATCGATTCTACAGAGAACTCAATAAGGTAGTTCACACTCCCGAATAGTCTGTGCAGACTCTCATCATAGCGGGAGTTCATCCACGACTGACCTGTGGAAAGAGTTACAGGCTGAGGATGATGTTTCCCTTACCCGCTCCTGTAACCTTGCAGAGAAGTACCTCTGTATTAAAAATTCCATGGCAGGGCTCCACTGCCGCGACCCCGACGCTGCAGGTAGTGCTTTTGGTCAGGAGGAAAGTAGGAGAGTTGATCGCAGATGGGCTACTGACGATCAATGAAAAGGAAAGAAACCGTGCTATGAGCCTAAAAAGTCTTACGCCTCAGTTCCTCATCGCGATCACGACGGAAACCAGCATATGCCTTTGAATGCATCTGTATCGGCTATTCTCGACAAGTCAGAAGAAGCCAGCCTACTCGGGGAGCCTGAGCCCATGAAAAATCCCCCATCAGCCAGAAATAGTAAAAAATACTACTGCTATCATTGGGATAATGGGCATCACACCGACGAGTGTCGAGCTCTCAAGTAGGCAATCGAAGACCTCATCAAGCAGGGGTATTTCAAGGAATATATTGATGACTCCACTCCCACACAAGAGAAAAATCAGGGGGAACTGGGAAAGAAGTGTTGTGATAGCAAGGGGATATGCAGCCTCAATCTGATCTTTGGGGGACCGCACCTCACGGGGAACTCGCGAGGTACCCAGGATAGGTATGCTTGCGCAGCCCATCACGACCCTATCAATATGATGAGCACGATGCGATGACCACAAAAGGTTCGAAGGGAGGAAGAAATTACCTTCTCCGAAAAGGATACAGTTCACTTGCATCATCTCCGCGATGATGCTCTTGTGATCACGCCCCTAATAGGGCGCCATAATGTCTACAGAATGTTGGTGGATAACAAAAGTGCTGAATTAGGATACATTCTGGGAAAATAAAACTTCCATCGAAGAGAAGCAAATGAAAGGCTTTCATAAAAATTCTCGTAGAATCGAGAATGAAGTTTTCATTCTGTACATGCCAGATCATGAATTAGTAACTGCATCCAATCTCCAAAAAAATCCCAATTGTTTCGAACTTTCTATTTTTGGAATGGAATATTTACGGAATCCCCATGAATAGGATCAAACCTTATTCCATGGTATTTACATGAGATTCCTCTTTCTTATTCTTAAGCAAGTCCCCGAGAGGGCTTAGT
Organism: Pistacia integerrima; assembly: GCA_026225825.1. Taxonomy (NCBI): domain Eukaryota; kingdom Viridiplantae; phylum Streptophyta; class Magnoliopsida; order Sapindales; family Anacardiaceae; genus Pistacia; species Pistacia integerrima. The sequence goes on from CM047747.1 coordinate 7,224,278, forward strand.
TGATCCATGATTTATGTTTCATCTTTCGTTTCCTTTTCGTTTGTTTCGAGAAATATATCGATCAATTCTGTTCTAGATAACTTTCAAAAGAATGAACTTGGACGAGGCCGACCTGAAGCCCGCCTCGATCCCCCTATATGGTTTTACAAGGGACCACCCAAAGATCCCCCAAAAGAAGCGATTTTGCTACAGGTCATGATAAGGGTGACTTTGACGAAGTGACCAAGGTAACTGAATTCTTGGTAGTGGATTGCCCATCCGCTTTTAATGGTATCTTGGGGCAACCTCTGCTGAGAAATTTCAAGGGAGTCACTTTGATATACCATCTGAAGATGAAGTTCCCCACCTCGATGGGGATAGGGGAAGTCAACGGATCTTAGCGCGAATCTTGCGACTGCTATGTGAAAGCAGTGCAGATGGCGTGTAAAGGGAAAGACATCTCGCTTGACATTCCCCGATAGGCAATGGCGATGAGTCGGATTGAGCCACAGCCTAGCCTAGCCGAGGATAATATGGATCATCGTATTCAGGAATGCCCTTCCAGTAGGCCAGTTGAGGATCTTTCTGAAGTATGGTCGACTAGAGCGAGCCGAGCAGAGTGTTAAGGATTGGGAGCAATCTCAACCCCTAACTCACCACCGAACTGATCAGCTTCCTCAGAGAGAATATCGATGTGTTCGCATGGTCACATGCGAATATGGTCGGAATTAGCTCGGATATTATTTGCCACGAGTTGAACATCGATGGTGAAGCCAAGTCGGTTCGCCAAAAGAGAAGAGCGATGGATCAGGAACGATATTCTGCCTTAAAACTTGAGGTGGATAACCTCCTCCGAAATGGATCCATTCGAGAAACGCTCTATCCGACTTGGGTTACCAACCCGATTCTAGTAAAGAAGCCTAACGGCAAATGGCGAATCTGCGTCGACTTCACCGACCTCAACAAGGCATGCCCAAAAGATAGTTTTCCCCTATCTAGAATTGACCAGCTTGTGGATGCCACCTCGGGGCACAAGCTGCTGAGTTTTATGGACGCGTACTTGGGATACAATCAAATTCTGATATACGCATCGGACAAAAAGCATACATCTTTTGTTACAGATCGGGGGCTGTACTGCTACAGAGTTATGCCCTTCGGCCTCAAGAACGCTGGCGTAACTTACTAGCGGTTGGTTAACCGAATGTTCTCCTAACAGATCAGAAGATTGATGGAGGTCTATGTAGACGACATGCTGGTCAAGTCGCATATCGTTTTAGATCACGTAGCGCATCTCGCTGAGATGTTCGACATTCTCCAACGATACAGAATGAAGCTAAACCCCTCCAAATGCTCATTCGGGGTGTCCTCAGAAAAATTCCTAGGATACATGGTTAACCAACGGGGAATTGAGATCAACCCCGAGAAAATCCAAGCTCTCCTCGACATGAAAAGCCCGACCAACAAAAAGGAGGTTATGAGCCTCAATGGATGAATAACGACACTAAGTTGCTTTATATCGAGGGCAATAGATCGTTGTTTTCCATTCTTCAATGTTAAGGGCCAATAAAAAGTTCGAGTGGACTCCCGAGTGCGAACATGCATTCCAGAGTATTAAAGAACACCTTGGGAAGCCACCCCTTTTGTCCAAGCCTCTCTCGCAAGAGATCCTCCTCCTGTATCTGTCCGTCTCTTAGTTCGCGGTCAGTGGAGCCTTAATTCGGGAAGAGGATAGGGTCCAATGGCCAATGTACTATACGAGCAAGCGTCTGTTAGATGTCGCGATGTGGTATCCAGAAATGAAACGATTAGCTTATACCTTGCTGATCGCTTCCAGGAAGTTGTGACCTTACTTCCATGCTCATACGATCCATGTAATGACCAATTACCCGCTCGGCAGGTCCTCTAGAAACCGAAGGCATCGGGTAAATTACTTAAATGGGCCATGGAATTAAGCTAGTTCGATCTGAAGTACAGACCAAAAGCAACTATCAAAGGGCAGGTTGTTGCCGACTTCATATCAGAATTCTCATATCATCCAACAAATGAGTCTAAGCAATAGCCCAGCGAAGTCATTCAGGCAACTGCTCAAAATCTATCGACCTAGGGCCTCTACGTCGATGGCTCATCGAACAGAAAGAGGGCCGGGGCAGGTATTCTCCTTTTGAGTCCCCAAGGGGCTTGCATTCATGGCATTCTCCGGTTCAGTTTCAAGGCAACCAATAATGAGGCCAAGTGTGAAGCTTTGCTCATTGGATTGAGGCTGGCCAGAAAAATAGGTGCAACCGCGATCAATATCCACAGCGACTCCTTGCTAGTCGTTAACCAGATTTTGGGAGAATACCAAGCCAAGGAGGAAAATATGATCAGCTATCTAAAGAAAGCTAAGGCCGCACTCGAGCCCTTCAAGGACTTCACGATCATACAGATTCCTAGAGATAGCAACTCTGTGGCAGACGCCTTGGCAAGGATAGCCTCATCATTAGACTCAGATGCACCGGAGAGCATTCCTGTTCGATTCATCGAGATCTCCAGTATTAGCCCGATCGAACATGCCGTGAATGTAACATAATCAGATTCCTAGATGACCCCTATCATTCGGTATCTTAGAGATGGAACCTTGTCCAACGACAAGGTCGAGGCAAGGACTATCCGAACAAGATCTGCTCGTTATACCCTTATCAGAGACTAGTTGTACAGGTGAGGGTTTAGCGCCCTTCTCCTCCGATGTGTAAACAGCGAAGAAGCAGATTACATCATGAGGGAGAGACATGAAGGGATCTGCGATAATCACACCACCGCACAATCTCTCGCCAACAAAGTTGTCAGTCAAGGGTACTACTGGCCCCTAATCCAAGAAGACGCCTACAACTTTGTCAAGAGGTGTGACAAGTGCCAGCGGTTCGTGAACATACCGTGAACTCCTTCCCACCAACTGATAACTATGACCAGCCCCTGGCCATTCTCCATATGGGGAATCGATCTCATCGGTCCCATGTCAGTTGGTAAAGGGGGAGTAAAGTATGTCGTGGTCGCAGTGGATTACTTCACCAAGTGGGTCAAAGCCAAACCATTAGCCGCGATCACAACCAAAAAGCTCATGGACTTTGTCTTCAAAAACATTGTGTGTCGCTATGGGATTCCTCATACTCTCATCTCAGACAATGCCAAACAGTTTGACAACGAGGAGTTCAAGCAGTTTTGTGATGAGCTAGGTATTCACAAAAAATTCACCTCAGTCGCAAGGCCACGAGCAAATGGTCAAATTGTAGCTATCAACAAAACCATCAAGCACACTCTGATAGCAAAGCTTGGCATAGCCAAGGGGAATTGGGCCGACGACCTCCCCGAAGTCGTATGGGCATACAGAACAACTCTGAGAACCTCTACCTCAAAAACTTATTTTTCGCTAGCATATGGCTGCGAAGCGATGTTCCTTGTAGAGGTAGGAACCGGTTCCCTTCGGAGGGACCTGTACAACGAAGCCGACAAAGAAGCGCTTATGCGCGCAAGTCTAGACCTTGTTGAAAAACATTGCAGAAGGCCTTAGCTAAGAATAGCGGCCTATCAGCAACGCGCAAAGAGGTTCTTTGACTCTAAGGTCAGGAGAAGAGACTTCTAGGTCGGCAACCTTGTTTTGAAGGAAGTTTTTCTCGGTACTAGAGAACCAAGTGCTAGAGTTTTAGGACTGAACTAGGAAGGTCCATACCACATCGCCAAAGTGATAAGACATGGGACTTATCATCTCAAAAGACTGAATGGTTCCAAAGTACCCCGAGCTTGGAATGTTGAGCATCTTCGACCATATTATCAGTAATTCCAAACTCAGTCTTCTTGTAAAGATTTTATTTTTCGCTATCTTTGTAAATATGAATAACAAGTGTATTATCCCCGTTCTTTTGTAATAATCTTCGCATGTAATTCTGTTCGTGTAGACGTGTTATAATTATGTTCGCATTGACTTGTTCTAATGTTATAAATAGTTATCATGCAAACCCATGTATAACAGTGTATAGAAATTATGAAGGCACAAAATGTATTTCATTAATAAAGAGTACAGTAGGCAAGATCCCAAAAAATACAATTATCAGCCCTGATCTCCAACTCCTGGAGGATCGACCTTATCGTCCTAAGGCTGGTCGCCATCCGCTTGGTCATCTGCGGGCTTCTCCAAACCCTCTCCCTGGTCGAATCCTCGGGTGGTGGCCGCTGCTTCCTCATCCTCGAGCCGCGCCATGGATAGGAGAGTTTCTCGCCAGTCCTCCGGGAGGTCGGACATATCAATCTACGGATTCTTCTGTCGCAAGGCATAGATGGACTCAATCACCCATTCAGCAGCCTTCGCCTGGACCTCCGTTGCCTGGTTATACATCTCTTTAGTCAGAGCGGTAACTTTTCCCTGACTTGCTTAGATTTCGGCCTCGAGAGTCTGCCTTTGCTTCTCAGAGGCCTCCCTCTCTTGTTCTGCTCGTGAAGCTCGCTGATAGGTCGTCCTGAGCTCTTGGTCTTTCTCTCCGACCTCCTTGGAGAGTCTGGCTATAGTCTTCTAGTGCTCCTTTACCACTTCCCCTTGCTTCTCGAGCTCGACCTTTTGAAAGTCCACTATGCGAAGAGCCACGTTTCTTTCACCCAGGTATCGACTTGCAGACTCAGTGGATAGTTCTCTTTCTGCTTCAACGGCTTCGAGGTCTCACTTGAGCTTCGCATTCTTTTCTTTCAACGCAACCTCCCCTGTAGCAGCTTCTAGCCGAACCTTCTGCAGGGATAGTTGCATGGAGAGCAGGGCCTACGAACAAGAAAGAATAGCAAGTCAGTTTATCAAAAAGAACAAATGGAAGCCCTCGCTGAGGATAGTTCGTTTACCTTGCTTAAGTGCTGGAGCGATGTGGACATCAGGTCCACATCGCTAGAACCCACGAACTCCTCGAATGCCTCCGAGAGTCTGCACTCCAACGAAGTGAAGACTATCCACTGTAAATGCTCCAGCAGGGTTTCCCATCGAGTCCAGCACTGGAGTTTCCTTCGCAGTGTCTTCGGTCGAGGTTGTGTCACCTGTCGGTTCCTTACCCAATCTCTTCCCGATGTCTGGCTGTGACCTTCCAAGCTGATCGCCTTTAGATTCGGACTCTGACTCTTCGACCTGAATTTGCTTCCTCTTCTTCTTGGGTCGCTGAGCCGTTGTCTTTAATCTTGGGAGAGACGAGAAGGAAGGTGAGCGCGCGAGGTCGAGACTAGGGTGTCTGCCGAAGATTGGGAAGTCTCAGAAGGTCGCACCGGAGCACCCGATGTTGCCCTTTCAGTCGGGGGACCCTGGGAGTAGCTTCGGTCGTCCTGGCGGTCCTCGCTCGAGGGAAATTGAACTGTCTTGGTCGTGATGACCTTGGCACCTTCGGAGGTATAGTTGTTGCATATGAGCATCGTTAGTAAAAGTAGTTCATTGCACAACCAAGAAAGACCCAATTAGCAAGACTTACGCGATGGGGGCTCTAAGGTCGCGTCTACGTTGAAGAAACTGTATCTTTGTAGATTTGCGGTTGTCACGAGCTTTTTCGCGCCGCGACTCACTTCGGGCAGGAAACTAAAAGCTACGATTCTATCGGGTCAGTGGGCAGCTCTAAACTGGTCGTCTTATTAACTATCAGAAAGAAACAGGTTGTTAGCAAAAAAAAAAATCAAAAAATCAAAGCTAACGAATTCGTCAAGGGAAAAGAACCTACTCGGGTCCTGAAAGCGGCAATGGCCATTGTAATGAAAGAAGAAAAACTTTGTTTCGTAGGCCCCCGCGTTGCTAGGGTAACTGTGTATCCCCGCGGCTATAGTAGGTCACCTGGACAAGTAATAAGAATCCTTGTCCTTGCTCTTTTTCAAGATATACGAGTAGATGAACTCTACAGCAGTTAGCTCGCCCAACCCGTTCTCAAGACATGCGATGTACATGACAACAACAATCATGTAAGCGTTGGGCATGAGTTGCATCGGCGCGATCCCTAAATGATCCAGGACCGACCTGACAAAAGGGTGGAAAGGGATCAACCCCTCACCCTTGAAGATCTCCTCGGAGATCATGGTCATTCCTCGACGGATACCGAGATGATCGTGTCCTATCGCGAAAAACCTCCACGTCGATACCGTACTGTTTTATCACCCTTTCGAGCTCATCCCTGGTAAGTACCGAGTAGACCTCACGAGTAGGACTCGCAAGAGCATCCTACGTAGACAAACTGGTCCCTTCCTCAGATCTGGTCGTTGAGGGATCCATTCTCTGTAGCCTGCTAAAGCGACAAGCAGGGGGTCATTTAGCCCTTGTACGTTATTTCGTACGATGACGTGGAAGAAAATACTCCCTAAATCCCAGAAAAAACCCTAACAGAATGATTCAAGCCGCCATTCATGGCTCGAACCCAACATGAACGTTTCGTCTCCGATCAACTACCGGAAGACTAATATCATTTATCAATTACTGGGAGTAAGAAATAAAAACACAGAACGATTCTCACCTTTCGGAATATGAAAATGACTTCTTATGCTTCAAAAATCACGAATGCACTAGTTTGGAAGGCAAAGAATCCAAATTTGCGAAAGTCTCTTGCTCTTTCTGAAAAAGACGAGTGTGGTGACATTGCCTGAGATGAACTTGAGTTCTTATAACAAAAGAAATGGTGCTTGGTTTTCACGAAATCGAACGACGTTTGGGCAGAAAGAGAAATCTCACCGTTGATCGCGACCACGTGTTGCAGATCAGCGGGGAAGGGTAGCCATCACGTTTCAAGAAAACCAAACCATCATCCTTTTTCCATTGAAAAACTCAAGTGACTGCACTCTCTCCCTACCGCATTAAATGCGCCCCATTCTGCATTTAATGCTCTAATAAGGGATATCGTTTCAGCATGTCACGCATTTAATGTTTCTAATAAGGGGTGTCATTTCAGCATGCCACGCATTTAATGCGCTTGGTTGGCACTTATTGCGCATAGGACACATTTGTCAGAGCAGAGACTATTTCATTAAATGCATCCATATAGAAAGTACAGCAGGTAACGCCTGAAGAGGTCAGGTCGCTCATCCTTAAAAAGCGATGACCATGCGAGGTCGCACTCACAAAAGCGCTATCTCGACCTCTTTTCAAACAGGTCGGAATCACCAGAATCTCCTCGAAAGCGTCTAGTCACGGCATGAATTATAGTTTCCAAGGTTTGATCCTCAAACCTTGAAAACTAGGGGACTTCTGTTATGCCCAAAGAATGCATGGCTGACGTAAGGCCCAGTTAGCATGCAAAAGTCAGAACTTGGGTACACCTGCAGCCAAGTCATGTGAGGAAAGGAGCAACGTGCTTATGTCAGTGCAGTGGGTGCGCGCCAGACCAGCCAGGAGCTGGAGAGCTTCCACATGTCCAATTCCTGCACCAAATTGCGTAAATTACTCTGGAAGGTGGGCAATGGGACATAAAGGAAGATTTGTACGGATAATCCCACCAACTCACAGATTTAGTAATCATAACCTTAATCCATCTCACTATAAATTGAGGGTTCCTCTCTCAATTTGGGGATTAGCTAATCTCTCTAAAAAACAGCATATACGCTCTCTCTCACTTGTAAACAATTGTAAAGTCAGTTCGCTGAATGCGACCTGATTGCTATCATTAATACAACATCAGTGGACATAGGACTTGCTTCCTTAAAGCATCCGAACCACTTTAAATACTGTCTTCCATTCTTATTTACTCTCACTCATTCTTTCACGTGTGTCTTCTAGGCCACCCTAGTATTTCACACGTGCGTTTGGTTGGTGTCAAAATCACGCATCAACAACTTGGTTTTAGTCTTTCAATTTTAAATTTAAGAACTAAAAAAATCAATTAAAAGTATAAAAAAAAGAAAAAATGGTACGATTTCGAAGTGCAAATATTAAAAATAATAAGAAAATAATAAAAAATAAAAAATTTTAATTAAAGAGAGAAAAGCCAGTTTTAGAATTAAATTAAAAGCTGACAAAAAAAAAAATTTGTTTAAAAGAAAGGACAGCCATTTTTATTTTAAAATTTAAAAAAATATAAAATCAAAAGAAAAAAGAAATGACTTTTATTTATTAAAATTGTTTATTAATGTCTCGTCAATATTTTTTTTTTATTTTGGCCTTGGTCACAATTAACTAATGTAGGAAAGTATTATTGCTTGGTAGTAAACAAGTAAACGTACATAATCTAGTGGAGTTTATAATAAAAATTAATTAATATGATTTTGGTTCATAAAAAATAGTCAGATCTTACATAAGAAGCATTTTATTCGGTTGTAAATAAAAAACGTGTTTGTCTAACCTTATAATAAACTAGCTCATAAACTCTAAAATCAAATTGACCTGCTTGTTTATAACATTTTAGACTTATAAGCCAAAAAAATAAGTTAGGGGAAACCTTATTTATTTTTATTTTTTTGAGAGCTTATAAGCACTCTATTTATAAGTTACATTGACAAAATATGTTACCATATTACCCTTAGTTAATTTTTAAATTTTATCATATAACCTTATTTTAATATTTCAAACAACTCATGCTTCTAAAAATTATAAATTTATTTTTTATTGAAATTTTATTTTTTTTGAATATAATTATAATTCATTATATTTGTTCATTAGTTTATTTTGTATAAAGAATCTAAAAATTAGTCTTATAAATTTTTAATAAAATATTTGTCTATAAAGTATTTGTTTATTTAATTCTAAAATTATATTATATTGTAATAAGATCGAAATATATTTTGATAATATTATAGTAAAAAAATGAGTTAATATAATTTATTATTTAATAAAATAATGTAATACCCTTTTTAATTATTTTAATAATAAAATATACTTATAAATTGTATTTTACTAAACGCGACAATTATTTATCAATCATTTATAAATATTTTAATTAAATACATAACTACTTAAATTTCAAATGCTTATAAGCTCAAATTACTTTATAAACATCAGTTGCTTATAAACTAATTTTTATGAGCTCGACTAATTAGGCTCTAATTATACACAAAATTTAGATCTCTAACTTAACATGAGATGGAAATGGTATGGCAGGACGTGTCATTTAAGATATTTAAATTGATAACGAAACGTCAATGGTATCTGCATGGGCTTCAACGGCACACTAATTGCAATTTTCTATTGTTTTATTAAATTGATAACTCATAATTTCCGACTAATTCAACTTAATTTGGCTAGCAAGTAGTATAAATAATATGGTCAAAGCTATGGCTAAGAATTTTCCACATAAGCAAATAAATTCTGGTTCAATTTTAAGGATTTAATTTATTTGAAGATTCTTATTATTGCCACATTCTACACGTTAAATATTTCAACCTCGCAATTGTATGATCCAAAAGTTTAATAGTAATTTTGTTTTTCTTTTTTAGTTTCCAATAAACAATATCAACATAACTAGGTCCAATTAATTCATTATTTGATTAAACTACAGGTGTTGAGATATTGTGACTTGCTTTCATATTTATTTTCATGTGAAATTGTTTGTCTTTAGGAAAACTATTTAATAAAGAATACAATTGTAAATAGGAATATAAATTAGAAGTCCTATTAAGAATTATAATATGAATCATATTAGGAAAAGAATATCCTATATACTACCTATAAATATAGGGGTAAGAACCAATTCAAGGTTATGAGAGAATGTGAGACCACAGAATATTTGATGTAAGGGTTATTAAACACCATGGGGAGAGTGCCTTAGAAACTATAATTGTTTCCGCTCTAAATACTTGGTTGAGCGTGGTTGTTTTCACTTTGTTTTATGTGTATTGTGTACTTTTGTACATCGTGTTCATGAAATTATACTGAATTTCTCTCATTCGTAAATGTAGGCAGGTAATGCCGAATCACATAAATACCGTGTCTCTTTGTGTGGTGTGATTTTATTCCTATATTATTTATCTCAAAAGTATATTTTCAACTACGCGATCTCCTAACAATAGACACTAGCTCAATTTTATAACTGAATAATATGATATAAATCAAAAGCTCTAGACTATAGAAACATAAATAAATAAATAAAAAAGAAAGAAAACACAAAAAATTCAAAAAGAGAATTTATGATATTTAGTTTTTACTATTAATATTCCAACTTTCCGAAACCATTGTGCAAATCCCCAAAACTTAAAATCAATGGAATTGATATGTCATATTTTTTTTTATTAAATTCATGTTATAAACGCTTTTTCTTTTTTGAAATTTAGTTATATCAAGTAACACTCTTGTAAGAATTAAAAAAAAAAAAAAAAAAAAAAAGAAAAGACGTTTATAGCGTGAAGTTATAAACCAAGCTGAAGAAGCATGTTCAGTAGTGGAAATTTATGGCAGACAAGCCTTAGAGGACATAAAATCTATAATTATCTTGTTCATCTCATGTAAATTAAACTCTATAACCATTATGTAAAACCGAAGAACTCCCACTAGGGTTTAGAGATATGGTCTCAGAATTGAGTGGACAGAGATCATCCCTTGATGTAACGCTTCTTATGCACTCTAAATTGATAGAGTAGAGATCATGTGGAGATGTGGTGGAAGATCCAACCCACGTTTTGTCTGAAGAAAAGTTTGGGGCGATTGAGCTTGCTCTTAAATTCTAGTCAAGTTGTTGTAATGACAGATGCATGTATGCTCAGACGTATTAAATACAGAGAGGTGGACCACTTTAATTTTCTAACTGTGATAGCAACTCTAATTGGCAAATGGAAACAGATGTTGATATGAAGGTGAAAACTCTAATGTTTATTGTATGATGAATGTAACTCCATACATATGTGTATGGTCAAGATCTTGTAACTTGCAAGACATCCGTGCTTGAAAAGTCTTCAATTCCAATTTTGTTGTTTTGTGGAGAAATTCTTCACATAAATTTTCTGCAACTTACCCCTTCATCATGTGGACAATAAATATGTCATAGTTGACACCCTAATCAAAGTCTTTGTAGAGTAGGACATTTAATTAAAGGCTATAATAAAGTTGACACTCTAGTCAAGGTCTTTGTATTATAGGTTCAGATTATCCTCTTATGAGTGGTTCTGTTTTTACAATAAATTTTCATCAATTATTTCCCTTTCTCTTAAATCTTTACCATCTTGACAAATCAAGTAATTCTAATTTATGAATATCATAATTTTCATTTGAAGTTAGCATTTCTAATTTTACCTAATAAATAGAACATCGATCACAATCCAGCTTTGCAAACTCGTTTCCTTCTTTATTTGGTTCTAGAAATACAATGACAAAGACAAAAATAAAAAATAAAAATAAAAAAGAAGATATAGCTTCCTTTTGAAAATATATTGAAATCTTTGATAATTTGTAGGAGTACAATCTAATGTTGTAATACAATTAAATTAATTTTTAAGTATATTGTATTTGTATTTCAATCTAAACATCTATATTGAGCTAGCATTGAATTCATATGAATGAATTCTTAACAATATGGATGAATCAACTTTAAATTTAAGCATTGACTCAATCATAAATAGATTTTCACAGAAAAACCATCAACTAGTTAAGTTGATTGAATTGATTTTATAAAATTTTCAATTAAATCCAATCCATCAAACCAGTTCTTTAAATATATGATCTAATCCCATTTTTTAACTTAAAGAATTCAACCAAAAACAAAAATTTAGTTAAGTAGGTTAAATTTGTTACCTTTCATTGATTTATTTGTATGTTTGGAGCTATCCAAATATAATATAAATTTTCTTTTATCAAAAAATAAGTCATATAATAAAATTATAAAATTCATTGTGATTATTGATATATTGAATATTGATGTTGCAATTGAGAGAGGAAGAGAAAGCAACAATTCTCGTCTATAATGAAAATGAAAATCAACTTCTTTAAAATTGATGAAAATGTTATTGTGCATGATTGGAGGATGAGACCTGAGAAGTGCTCATCAACTAAAGAATCTCTTAGTCAAGTGTTTCTCGTTTTGATAGAATCGTCCTCATGCTTGCATCCTCCACATATGCATATATGTATAGTCAAGTTCTTGTAACGTACAAGACTTGGTGCTTGAAAAGTCTCCAATTCTAGGCTTGTTGTTTTGTTGAGAAATTCTACACACAAATTTTCTGCTACTTGCCCCCTTATCATGTCACCATGTGGGCACTAATTTTGCCTTTTCTTCCACTAATAAAATGATGCTATGTCAAGCAGTGAAATTCTAATAACGTAGTTGACACTCTAGTCAAGATATTTGTCTTAAAAGGTTAAAGTTATCTTCTTATGTGAGTGGTTTTGCTTTTATGACAAATTTTTGTCACTTAGCTCCCTTTCTCTTGAATCTTTACCATCTTTACTAATCAAGTGACTCTAAATCTAATTTAAGCTTTAACTACTGAAAAAATAAAAATAAAAAAATCAGTTAGATCTTACATAAGAAACATTTCAATTCGATAGTAAATAAAAAACGTGTTTGTCTAAACTTATAAACTGGTCAAACTAGTTTATAAGTTTTGAAATCAAATTAACCTGTTTGTTTATAACATTTCGGGCTTATAAGCCAAAAAAATAAGTTGGTAATAAGTTGGGGGGAACCTACTCTTTTTTTTGGAGCTTATAAGGACTCTATTTAAGTTACATTGATAAAATATGTTACCACATTATCGCTATTTAATTTTTTTGGGCTTATAAGTCAAAAAAATAAGTTGGTAATAAGTTGGGGAGACCTACTTTTTTTTTTTTTGGGGAGCTTGTAAGGATTCTATTTAAGTTACATTGATAAAATATGTTACCACATTACCGCTATTTAATTTTAAAATTTTATCATATAACCTCATTTTAATATTTTAAACAACTCACACTTCTAAAAATTATTAATTTATTTTTGATTGAAATTTTATTTTTTTGAATATAATTATAATTCACTATATTTGTTCATTAGTTTATTTTGTATAAAGAATCTAAAAATTATTCTTATAAATTTTTAATAAAATATTTTTCTATAAAGTATTTGTTTATTTAATTCTAAAATTAAGTTATATTGTAATAAGATCAAAATATATTTTGATAATATTATAGTAAAAAATTGAGTTAATATAATTTATTAAAATAATGTAGTACTTTTTAAGTTATTTTAATAATAAAATGTATTTATAAGCCACATTTTGCTAAACAGTTAGTTACTTATTAGTTACTTATAAATATTTTAATCAAACACGTAATTGTTTAAATTTTAAATGTTTATAAGTTTAAATTACCTTCTAAACACTAGTTACTTATAAGTTAATTTTTATAAACTCCATTAAAAGGGCTCTAATTATCCAAGAAATTTCGATCACTAACTTAAAATGAGATGGAAATGGTATGGGAGGGCCTGTCATTTAAGATATTTAAATTGATAACGAAACGTCAATGGTATCTGCATGGGCCACACCAATTGCAATTTTCTATTGTTTTATCAAATTGATAACTCATAAATTTCCGACTAATTCAACTTTTAATATGGCCAGTAAGTAGTTTAAATAATATGGTCAAAGCTATGGCTAAGAATTTTCCACATAAGCAAATAAATTCTGGTTCAATTTTAAGGATTTAATTTATTTAAAGATTCTTATTATTGCCACATTCTACACGTTAAATATTTCAACCTCACAATTGCATGATCCGAAAGTTTAATAGTAATTTTGTTTTTCTTTTTTAGTTTCTAATAAACAATATCAACATAACTAGGTCCAATTAATTCATTATTTGATTAAACTACATATGTTGGGATATTATGACTTGCTTATTTATTTACATGTGAAATTATATGTCTTTAGGAAAACTATTTAATAAAAAATACAATTGTAAATAGGAATATAATTTAAGAGCCCTATTAAGAATTAGAATATGAATTCTATTAGGAAAAGAATATCCCATATACTATCTATAAATATAGAGGTGAGAACCAATTCAAGATTATGGGAGAATGTGAGACTACAAGGTATTTGATGTAAGGGTTATTAAACACCATGGGAAAAGTGTTTTAAAAACTGAGATTGTTTCCACTCTAAGCACTAGGTTGAACATGGTTGTTTTCGCTTTGTTTTATGTTTTTGGTTTGTAGTATTGTGTACTCTTGTACATTGTGTTCATAAAACTATACTGGATTTCTCACATCCGTAGATATAGGCGGATAATGCCGAATCACATAAATACTATATCTCTTTGTGTGATGTAATTTTATTCCTATGTAATTTATCTTGAAAGTATGTTTTTAGTTGTGCGATCTCCTAACAATAAACACTAGCTCCATTTTATAAATAGAAAATATAATATAAATCAAAAGTTCCAGACTATAGACACATAAATAAATAAATAAAAAAGAAAGAAAGCACAAAAAATTCAAAAAGAGAATGTATGATATTTAGTTTTTACTATTAATATTCCAACTTTCGGAAACCATTGTACAAATCCCCAAAACTTAAAATCAATGGAATTGATATAAACTGATATGTCATAAATTTTTTTATTAAATTCATGTTACAAACGTTTTTTAATTTTGGAAATTTAGTTAGTTATATATCAAGTAACACTCTTGTAAGAATTTAGAAAAAAGAAAAGATGTTTATAGCGTGAAGTTATCAAACTAAGCTGAAGAAGCATCTTCAGTCGTTGAAATTTATGGCAGATAGGCTTTAGAGGACGTAAAATCTATAATTAACTAGTTCATCTCATGTAAATTAAACTCTAGAACCATTATGTAAAACTGAAGAACTCCTATTAGGGTTCAGAGATATGGTCTCAGAATTGAGTGGACAGAGATCCTCCCTTGATGTGAGGTTTCTTATGCACTCTAAATTGGTAGAGTAGAGATCATGTGCAGATGTGGTAGGAGATCCAAACCACGTTTTGTCTGAAGAAAAGTTTGGGGTGATTGAGCTTCCTCTTAAATTCTGGTTAAATTGTTTTAATGACGGATGCATGTATGCTCAGAGGTATTAGACTTGACTTAAAAGCGTCTATGTCTTGCATTCATTCTTTATTTAACAATGAAATTTGAAAATACAGAGAGGTGGACCACTTCAATTTTCTAACTATGATAGCAGCTCTAATTGGCAAATTAATTGCTCACGGTACATGCATCTGTCATTCATTCATGTAATGACAGATGCATGTATGCTCAGAGGTATCGACTGGTGAAGAGAGTCTGATGGAAACAGATGTTGATATGAAGGTGACAACTCTAATGTTCATTGTATGATGGATGCAACTCCATACATATGTGTATGATCAAGATCTTGTAACTTGCAAGACCTTCCAATTTTGTTGTTTTGTGGAGAAATTCTTCACATAAATTTTCTGCTTGCCCCTTGATCATGTGGATAATAAATATGCCGTAGTTAACACCCTAGTTAAGGTCTTTGTAGAGTAGGACATTTAATTAAATGCTATAACGAAGTTGACATCCTAGTCAAGGTCTTTGTATTATAGGGTTGAGATTATCCTCTTATGAGTGGTTTTGCTTTTACAATAAATTTTCATCACATATGTGTATATTTAGACTCTTGTAACGTACAAGACTTGGTACTTGAAAATTCTCCAATTCTAATTTCTAAGTTTGTTGTTTTGTTGAGAAATTCTACACATAAATTTTCTGCTACTTGCCCCCTTGATCATGTCACCATGTGAACAATAATTTTGCCTTTTCTTCTGCTAAGAAAATGATATTATGTTAAGTAATGAAATTCTAATAACGTAGTTGACACTCTAGTCAAAGTCTTTGTCTTTTAGGGTTAAGATTTTCCTCTTATGTGAGTGGTTTGCTTCTATGACCAATGTTCATCACTTAGCTACCTTTCTCTTAAATCTTTACCATCTTTACAAATCAAGTAATTCTAATTTAAGCTTTAAGTACTGAAAAAAGACCTTGAAGACTACACATTATGTTACATCTTTCTTTCTTCAAGTCCTTTGTCTTGTCACTTGAGCTTCCATGCTACTTCCCTAGAGCCAAATTTGGGCAAACTTTATTTCCTTTCCTTTGGACCAAATTTTGGTTTTTATAATCATGCGGTAGGGAAATCATAATTGAAATATGGGTCATGATTTTTAGTTCTCACCTTTTCTTTTAATAGTCTCCCATTTTAACTTTTTTTTTTTTTAAAACTTTTGACAGGTTTAATTTAAATTAAATTACTATAAAGAACACTATACGTTTAAAATATTTTAATTGCTCACTTCAGTAATTAAATAGACCAATTTTAATTCCTTCATAGATTATTATATCTCATGTTCAAAGTTACAAGAAATGATTTTTAGGTTTGAATTTCAAATTTATTAAGTAATAATATATATATATATATACTTTTTTTTTTTTTTTAATGAAATCATATATTTTATATCTAATAAAAATTTTGTAACATCTCTCGTCACTTGCGAAGGAGAAGTGAAGACTAATTAAATATCTTGTGGGCTTCTAAGTTATTAAAAAACATTTTGGGTTGAAGCCTAGAACCAAAAGCTTTTGTACTTTTAGAATAACAAATGTATAATTTATATTTACTAGGAGTAAATTAAAATTTAATCGAAATTTATTCTCATCTTATTTCCATATGTAAAACCCAGTTATTGGAATGAATTATAAAAAAAAAAAAAAAAATAAGATTCTTTTTCTATCAAAACAAAAAATAAAATCAATTTTAAAATTTAAATATTATTTGAATTTTTTGAAGAATTTGATGGAAATCTATATTGATCTTGGTATTAAGTGAGATTTCAAGAGAAATTTTATAACATAAATGTGGTGTAATTAATAAGGAGAATATCAGAATACTAACAAATTAAATAATGGAAGTCTACAATCTTGGTATTAAGTTTCAATGTTTCTTTACAATGATAAATGCATTAGCGACATATTAGTCAGAATCCAAAAATCCTAGCTATGATTGTTCACAATCGCAATATATTAATTAGGACAAAAAAAAAAAATAAAAATAAAAAAAATCTATAATGATTTTGTAGTTCATCATATGTAAATTGAGCTCAAGAACTATGATGTAAAATCAAAGAACTCTCACTAGGGTTCAAGGATACGGTCTCAGGATTGAGAGGAACTTTGATGTAAATTGAGATCTTCCGTTGATGTAAGGTTTCTTATGCACTCTGAATTGATAAGAGTAGAACCAAAACAATTCAATACGGCTCCATGTCTAGCACCTTCATACATGATATTGTTTATAGTCACATTTGGGCCCCCACAATTAATATGGAGTGATTGATAATCTGGAACATATATAATGCAATCATTAGTATCACTGTAATATATTGATAATCTGGAACATAAATGTGGTGTAATTAATAAGGAGAATATCAGAATATTAACAAATTAAATGATGGAAGTCTATAATCTTAGTATTAAGTTTCAGTGTTTCTTTACAATGATAAATGCATTAGCGACATGTTAGTCAGAATCCAAAAATCCCAGCTATGATGGTTCACAATCGCAATATAAATATTAATTCGGACCAAAAAAAAAAAAAAAAAAAAATCTATAATGATTTTGTAGTTCATCATATGTAAATTGATGTAAAATCAAAGAACTCTCACTAGGGTTCAGAGATACGGTCTCAGAATTGAGTGGACAGAGATCTTCTGTTGATGTAAGGTTTCTTATGCACTCTGAATTGATAAGAGTAGAACCAAAACAATTCAATGCAGCTCCATGTCTAGCACCTTCATACATGATATTGTTTATAGTCACATTTGGGCCCCCACAATTAATATGGAGTGATTGATAATCTGGAACATATATAATGCAATCATTAGTATCACTGCAATATATTTTTCCAAGTGCATGATCAAAACTGTGTGATTTTGACCAGAAATAAAACAGCATGCAGAGTAATATTTTAGTCAGATGTAGATGAAATCTCATTCCAAAACCTATACAACAAAAGATCATATTTTGTTAAGCTTAACCATCTTAAATCATTGTAATATTTGTTGAAGTATGAATCTTTTGGTAGAAGTTGAAGATGGCAAGCATGAAGTTGAAGACCGACCGCTGCAGCAATAGGAGTTTGCCGCAGTGTGCGTGATTGGCTGTGTTGTGCGAACTGTTTTCAGATTTGTTCAGACAGCAGTTGTTTTCCAGTTAAGTTCAGATTAGAGGTGATGTGTAGACCTTATTAACAACCGCATTTGAATATTAACAAATGTGGTTGTTAATAAAAGCTCTGCATGGTATGTACTTTGGTATGGGCATGGCAGAAGCATGAAATAGGCACAATACAAGTAAGACACCTGGTCGATCCGACTTGGCTATAATAAGGTTGCAAAACATTTTCCTACGAACGACCTGATATGGTCTCCTTTCACAAGATTGACGACTTGGATTAGATCCTATTCAGCACCGTATCGATGTGCCTTTTATCTTAACCGAGGTTTGTGACCTAGTTATACTTAACATATTTCTACCGAAGGAATCACATTGCATCGCAATTGACATGCGACGAAGAACGTTATGAACTGACGACCTCTTCAGATGTTATCCGTTGCGCTTGACAACTAATTCATTAATGAGGTGTCCTTTATTCTGACTGACGTGCCTTGTACGCCATAAATGTCAGTCATGCGCATTAAATGCAAACCATGCTAAAACGACATTCTTTATCAGGGCATTAAATGCGAATGGGGCACATTTAATGGGATGAGTGAATCGAGTCATCGCTCGATTGTTTCAACAGAGAGACGCTACGATTGAATTGCTTGAAGCGTGACGGTTACTCTTTTTTACTGATTCATGACACATGGTCATGATTAACAGCCAAAAAAGCATTTCGTCCAAACTTCGCTCGGCTTCGGAAATCCCAATCGTCATTCCCTCCACTATAAAACCCTAGGCTCCCTTTGAACAATGTCACAACGCTTGCATTTTCAAAGAAAAGCAAGGAGCTCTCACGAAACCAAACCTCCAACTTTTTAAGCTGGTGTGCATCTTCTGCTTATAGGGAGAAGTTCGATCCCCATAGCCAAAAGAGAAACGTAAGGAAGGTCCTTCCAGTCATTTTCTTTTTTCTGTTTCAAGTGTAGTTAACCAGTCGATAATGGTGAGTTTCTCTGAGAAATAGGTTTTTAGGAGCCAAGTCATTGGGGGTGGTCCCCAAGGACTTTTAGGGTTTTGCTCTTCCACGTCGTCGTACAAAATTATTGTATGAAGACTGAGTAATCTCCACATGTCCCCCTTTTTTTTTTTTTCTGTACACGATATGGATGCCACAACGACAAGGTCGGATGAGGGGATAAGCTCGCAGACGTAGAACGCTCCAGTGGGTCCCGTGCAAGAGATTCTATCGATAGCCACCCAAGACGAAGTGCAAGAAGTAGTAGACCAATACGCAATTAGCATGGACGTCTACCGTTACCGAAGGCATACAGCTCGGAACCTGCCAAAGGGAATGGCTGCGATCTCCGAAGCTATATTCAAGTGCGGAGCATTGATTCCCTTTCACCCCTATATCAGGTCGATCCTTGACCACTTCGAGGTCGCACCTTTACAACTGACACCTAACGCGTATATCATAGCCGTGGCTATGTACATCGCATGCACCAAGTACGGCCTTGGCCAACTGACTGTGCTGGAGGTCGCCTGCGCATACTATTTAAAGAAGAGCAAGGACAAGGATTCCTACTACCTCTTGAGGCATCCCACGATCAAGGGAGGCATTCACAATTACCCCAACAATGTTAGGGCATACGAGACCAAGTTTTTCTTTTTTCATTATGACGACATCTGTCGCTTTAGGGAGCTGAGTAGGTTTTCCCCTGATTATACTCGGTGAATTTTTTCTTTCTTTTTGGCTCCGTTTTCTAATGATCTCTCTTGTCTCTTCACAGGGAACAAGTCGACCAGGCTGATAGAACTTTCCGACATTAGCCAAATAGTTTCATTCGGTAACATGCCAGACTACTGTTGCGACGTGAATCGACTCATGACAACTGCAAACTTGTGGAAGTACGACTTTTTCAACTCAAGACTGACCTTGGAACCCCTACTTCGTAAGTGTCCGCGGTCCCTTTGGATTTTATTTTTGCATGCAGCAAACCTTTAGCTAATCGGTACCTGTATGCGGCAGACATGCCGCCTAGAGTTCCAAAATCATTGAGAGAGAGAGCATTCATCTTTCCCTAGGTCGACGCCTCAGGACCAGCAGAGATGGGCTCTAGGGACATCCCCGCTGAAGTAATGCAAGCGGGGGCACAACCACCCCCTGAACAACCGAAAGTTCCGGGCCCAGCTTAGCCAAGCAACTTGCCTCGCCCAAAGCAAAAAACCATAGGCCAAAAGACCAAGAAAAGAAGGGTGCTACAACCCGAAGAGTCAGAGTCCGAGCTGGAGGTCTTGGGGGTGCAGCCTGAGAGGTCGTAGCCTTATGAAGCTTTTCGTGTCGAAGGGAGCTCGAGATGTGCAACCGGGGTCATGATTTGTTAGTGTATATTAGTGTATGCCCTAGAAACCATTCGTGTTGTCGGTTTCAGAGCATTTTGTCTTGTATCTATATATATCATAAATAATAGAAGAAAGAGTTCTTCAATTCATATATGTAAATTGCTTCCTTTATTCAGTCATGCATTTAAAATAAAGTATGTATATGAATTGTCCAGATGATTCATTTAATAGGTAAATGAATTATCGAAAAGGGTTCTCTGGAAGCAATATAAATTTGGGCAACTATATTGTACAAAAGAGGCATACCGGATGCTTCGAAAGATATCATGAGTTGATATAAGTATGGATGACGGATGATAGTCATGTCACTAGGGCATTGGTATGGATTAACATTGGTGAATCTGTTTTTAAAGCGTATCAATAACGACAAATCACTTGGAAAAGCATGTAGTCAATGATTTATCGCTTGGTTATATCGCTGCACGATGTAGTCCTTTGACCTCGAGACATTGTAGTCGGATCCGATATGGATGCGTATGGTTCATACGTGTATAAGTACGAGACTAATCATGTTTCGCATAATAAAGCCTATTTGGTCATGCGTTGTTCATATGCGGAAACGAACGATGGTCAAGAGGGGATCAATTGACTCGGAAATATAGGATTGGGAGTACCGCTGACTCCATCCAGATTCGAGTTCCTAGGCGAACATCGATAAATGTCGAAATCAATCTCTGCCGTAGTCTATTATTAGTCATACAAAAAGTAAGTTTGTGATGACAAGTTCAACATATTGATCGACAATTCGGTAGAAGATCGAGTTTAGGATTTTGACGTTCCATGAATCCATACTCGATTAGGATATCTCAATAGAGGGACTTTACCTGCATGGTACGTATGATCTGAAATGGGTTCGATGAAGTATTTCTTCATCGTGGTTTAGGGACTATGGCACATTGCTAGATGTTTACCATAGTCGTTGGGCCTCCGGACAGGTTTCCGAATTCATCCAGAACCGGCTCACGGCTAATCCACGGTGGACCTACATGGTCACACCAATAGCCTTGGGAAGTTAGTGAAGGATGAGAGAGAGAAATGATTATCCGAAGAGGGCTAGCACCTTCCGAGGGTAATAACGGGATTTCTATAGTAATAGTTATATAGAAATCATTTGTGACATTTTAAGGGTTAAAATGGTCAAGTAATAATTAATTATATTTAATTATTATATCTCAAAGTGTTAAGATTAATGAGATGAACAAAAATAACATTTTAATAGTTAAAGGGTAAAAATGGGTAAATTTGTGGGTTGTTAATGTAAACTAGTTTAGTTTACATGGGCCCTTGAATAATATTGATTATTCAAAGGGTAGCATATTAAATTCGTGGGTCCCTTTATAAAATAAGATTTTATTGGGCTTGGAAGTGAAAAATAAATAATTGCAATATTGCCCAAGTATATATAAGTGCAAAAGGTTGCATTTTTGTTCATTCTTGACTAGTTCACAAAAACACAAACCAAAACTCTCTCTCAAACCCAAGGCCATTCTCTAATCTCTCAAGGTGGTGTTAAAGTGTGGAGGTTTCATCCTTTTGAAGCTAATCTTCATCAATCCAAAGCAAAGGAGTAGGTATAATCTCTTTTCAAGCTTTGTTTGAAAACCGGTTTTAGAATCCATGCTTTCATGCTTTCATTCTCCATCTTCACCACTCTTCATGCATGCTGATTCTTTCAAATGGTATCAGAGCTAAAAGCTCCTTGCATGTCAAATTTATAAGCAAAAATGACATTGTCCAAGTGTTCTTGTGTTAATCATGTATGAAAGTGACATGCATGTTCTTGTTTTGGCCTAGTAATATGATAATGAAATGTTTATTATTTTTTCTTTGGAATCAGATTCGGCCATAACATAAAATGTATAAAGATGTTTTTAATTTTTAATTTGAAGCATGCAAGAATCATTATATGTTTAATTTATAAATATATATATTTTATGGTGACAAAAGTGTTATGCATGCCTTGATAAGTGCATAGAATATTTCTTTGCTAGATTCGGCCATGCATGTTCTTTGTTCATTTGATTCTTGTTTTAATAAATAAGTTTGTAATGTGTTTTGGAAGTTGTTCCATAAAGGGTCGAAATGTATGCTTGGATGATGGTTGTTGCATGATGATTTATTTAGAAAAATGTTCATGCATGTTCATTTCCATGACTTTGATTAAATGATTTATGCTTTGACATGCTAAAAGTGTTATTCTTTAATTTGATTAAAGTATATTTTTGCATGAAGTGTATGCAAATGTTGCAAGTGTTTAGTGGTGGAATTTGATGTTAGCATAAAGTTATGGATTATTCATTCATATGATGAATTATGATATTATATATGATGGTGGTAATTTTAATGTAGGATGTTTAATTTGATTAAATTATCTTATATTGCATCATTGCATGGCATAAATTATTATATTTTTGAAATGTAATAATTTGGTTGTTTGAATGGTTTAAAAATTGATGATGCAAGATGACATGATTGTTTTTGAGAAGATAAATGTGTCATAAAAAGTATTACTTTAGTTAAAAGTAACTTGTGTCATAGAATGATTACTCTTGGAGTAATATATCCCATTTATCTATGCCATGCATGACTTTTGTGAAAAGTATTGAAATGATGATAATAGTTAAATAATATATATCTTTGGGTGGAACATGATAAAAGTGTTTGTGTAATGATTCCTGTGAAATGTGTAATTGTTGCATGGCCCAAAGTTATAATTAAATTACCACATGCATATATATATAATATCTATTAATATATGAGATATATTTATATATATTTATATATACTTTAAATAATTGTTTATATTCATGCCTTTAAATAATTGTTTATTATATTTGGTATGAATGTTTAATATTTATTTATGTGATGAATGAATATTAGATTATAGGGTTGATCATGGGCGCCATTTGGTTTTCAAAATATTCAAAAGTGTTTGTAATATTCTTTTATTAAATGGCTTGTAATAATTAAATTTTATTTATTTATTTTAATCGGGCCTGCGTGCCTAAGATCCTATTTGTAATTTAATCGGCTAGACGGGAACCGAAGAGCATCCGAATGACGATCCAGATATAGTATTAGGGTAAATAGTTTGCCTTTAGGATGTATTTTCGAAAAGCCCCATGATCAACCCACATGCTTTAATTTATGCATATATGTGATATGTATGAATTGTTAATTAAACATGGCATGCTAAAATAAATTAACTAAAAGTTAAACCTAAATCTCCCCAATTTAAAATTATTAAATCCAAGTCTCCCATTGTGGGATAACTAAATTCTTTGATATAAATTTTACTATCCCAAGATTTCTATTATGTGAGGGATATAATCTTTATATCATAGAATTAAGTTGATCTTGTTCTTGGATGGATATTTTCACCTTGACCAAGAATTCTATTATGTGAGGACATGATGAAAATGTCATCCTAAGAAAGCACAATGGTTCGGATTTAACTAGCCTAGGGTACCAAGAATTCTATTATGTGAGGTATCCGAAGCTAGGACAAGGAATATGAATCAAACCTTATATAGTGATATAAAAGGAAAAGAGTTTCCTACTTATTAGACTTAATTAACCAAGAATTCTATTATGTGAGGTTAATTGAATTTGATAAGAAATTGATTCCCCACTAAGAAATTTAATCAAACGAAAATTTCCGGATCCTATTTAAGGGAGTATAGGACTCGAATAAAATAGTGGGAGCTAATTTGATTATGCATTAAAAGGTTTAAAAGATTACAAGACATTAATAAAATTACTTTTCTTTGTAGTTTCATCTTTGTGATAAATAATCGAAAAAAAAATGGCCAACAATGTTCTCCTAAGACCATCTCCAACCCATTGCACCAATTTGGTGCAAAATTTGGTGCAAAACACTATTCCATCTCCAACCCACAACACCAAATATTGCACCAAAAAGAATATTCCTTAGAATATTCTTTAGAATATTCTTTTTTTTCTTTTATTGTAATAATCAATAATTAATCTATTTCACTCATTATTTTTGTATATATTAATTAAATATTGGGAATGATATTTTTATTAAATAATAATTATTTTAAAAATTATACTAATTTAATAGAATTAAGCATTTATTTAATCAAATAAACATTACATTTAATATAGAAAAACATTATAGAAAAACATTACATCTAATATAAAATGATACAAAAAAAAAAAAAAACAACAACAACACAAAGGTAAAATTCCATATTAATAGTAATTTAATTTTCCAAATTAGTATGTTCTTCCCACAAATGATCAATTAATGCATTTCGAAGAGATTTGTGGCTTATTCAAAAAGATGTGTTGTCCATTCAAGCTTTTGAGATTTGTGGCTTATTCAAAAAGATGTGTTGTCCATTCAAGCTTTTGAGCTTTGTGGCTTATTCAAAAAGATGTGTTGTCCATTCAAGCTTTTGAGATTTGTGGCTTATTCAAAAAGATGTGTTGTCCATTCAAGCTTTTGAGCTTTGTGGCTTATTCAAAAAGATGTGTTGTCCATTCAAGCTTTTGAGATTTGTGGCTTATTCAAAAAGATGTGTTTGTTAGTGTATATTAGTGTATGCCCTAGAAACCATTCGTGTTGTCGTTTTCAGAGTATTTTGTCTTGTATCTATATATATCATAAATAATAGAAAGAGTTCTTCAATTCATATATGTAAATTGCTTCCTTTATTCACTCATGCATTTAAAATAAAGTATGTATATGAATTGTCCAGATGATTCATTTAATAGGTAAATGAATTATCGGAAAAGGTTCCCTGCGAAAGCAATATAAATTTGGGCAACTATATTGTGCAAGAGGGCATACCGGATGCTTCCGAAAGATATCATGAGTTGATATAAGCACGGGATGACGATGATAGTCATGTCACTAGGGCATTGGTATGGATTAACGGTAGGTGAAGTGTTTTTCAAAGCGTGGACCGAATAACGACAAATCACTTGGAAAAGCATGTAGTCAATGATTTATCGTTTGGTTATATCGGCACGATGTAGTCTTTTGACCGAGACATTGTAGTCGGATCCGATATGGATGCGTATGGTTCATACGGTATAAGTACGAGACTAATCATGTTTCGCATAATAAAGCCTATTTGGTCATGCGTTGTTCATATGCGGAAACGAACGATGGTCAAGAGGGGATCCATTGACTCGGAAATATAGGATCGGGAGTACCGCCGACTCCATCCGGATTCGAAGTTACTAGGACGAACATCGATAAATGTCGAAAACCATCCTCTCGGCCGAGTCTATTATTAGTCATACAAAAGTAAGTTTGTGATGACAAGTTCGACATATTGATCGACAATTCGGTAGAAGATCGAGTTTAGGATTTGACGTTCCATGAATCCATACTCGATTAGGATATCTCAATGGAGGGACTTTACCCTGCATGGTACGTATGATCGAAATGGGTTCGATGAAGTATTTCTTCATCGTGGTTTAGGGACTATGGCACATAGCTAGATGTTTACCATAGTCGTTGGGCCTCGGACGGGTTTCCGGATTCATCCAGAACCCGCCACGGCTGATCCACGGTGGACCTACATGGTCACACCAATAGCCTTGAGAAGTTAGAGAATGATGAGAGAGAGAAATGATTATCCGAAGAGGGCTAGCACCTTCCGAGGGTAATAACGGGATTTCTATAGTAATAGTTACATAGAAAATAATTTGTGACATTTTTAAGGGTTAAAATGGTCAAGCAATAATTAATTATATTTAATTATTATATCTTAAAGTGTTAAGATTAATGAGATGAACAAAAATAACCTTTTAATAGTTAAAGGGTAAAAAGGGTAAATTTATGGGTTGTTAATGTAAACTAGTTTAGTTTACATGGGCCCTTGAATAATATTGATTATTCAAAGGGTAGCATATTAAATTCGTGGGGTCCCTTTATAAAATAAGATTTTATTGGGCTTGGAAGTGAAAAATAAATAATTGCAAAATAGCCCAAGTATATATAAGTGCAAAAGGTTGCATTTTTGTTCATAATTCACTTGTTCACTCAAACACAAACTAAAAGCTCTCTCTCCCCTAGCCAAGGCCACTCTCTAATCCTCTCAAGGTGGTGTTAAAGTGTGGAGGTTTCATCCTTTTGAAGCTAATCTTCATCAATCCAAAGCAAAGGAGTAGGTATAATCTCATATCCAAGCTTTGCATGTAAACCGTTTTTTTAATCCATGCTTTCATGCTTTCATTATCCATCTCCACCACTCTTCATGCATGCTGAATCTTTCAGTGTTGTCCATTCAAGCTTTTGAGCTTTGTGGCTTATTCAAAAAGATGTGTTGTCCATTCAAGCTTTTGAGATTTGTGGCTTATTCAAAAAGATGTGTTGTCCATTCAAGTTTTTGAGATTTGTGACTTATTCAAAAAGATGTGTTGTCCATTCAAGCTTTGAGATTTGTGGCTTATTCAAAAAGATGTGTTGTCCATTCAAGCTTTTGAGATTTGTGGCTTATTCAAAAAGATCTATTGTCCATTCAAGCTTTTGAGATTAGTGGCTTATTCAAAAAGATGTGTTGTCCATTCAAGCTTTTGAGATTAGTGGCTTATTCAAAAAGATGTGTTGTCCATTCAAGCTTTTGAGATTTGTGGCTTATTCAAAAAGATGTGTTGTCCATTCAAGCTTTTGAGATTTGTGGCTTATTCAAAAAGATGTGTTGTCCATTCAAACTTTTGAGATTTGTGGCTTATTCAAAAAGATGTGTTGCCCATTCAAACTTATGTTATAAAAGGGCATACAACACATTAGTTTTGAACACATCTCTTCTACTTCCTCTTAGAAAAAAAAAAGCATATATCTTCTTCATTTGTGTTACAAAATGACTACACAACGAAGTTCTTCGTACACAAATGAAGAAGACATGCATCTATGTCATATTTATCTTGATATTTCTCAAGACTCGATTTTAGGTATAAACCAATCTAGTGATCAACCGGGTCTCGAGTTGAGCTTGACTATAATAGTTCCAAATCCGTGTTTCTCACCCAGGTTCGAAACAAAAGATCTTTGCAATGTCGAATGCGACTGATCTTTAAAGCTATTGGCAAATTGAGGGGATGCGTACGTCAAATTGAAAATATGAATCCAAGTGGTGCTTCTGAGCAAGATATTGTGAGTATTTGTTACATTTCATTCAAAATTTGTTTTTTTTATCTAATTGATTTTAACGTTATATGTATATTGTTTTGTAGATGATTCAAGCCAAAATGTTACTAGCACAAGATAAAAAGTTACGGGAAAGGTTTCAAATTTGATCATGTGTGGCCTATACTTAAGGATATTGAAAAAATTTACGATAATGTTAACGCGGCAGAAGTATTTCAAAGGCAAACCGATAGGTTTGAATCACAAGAATCAGAGACTCCCACTTCAAAGTCTCCCCAATCGATGCCTTGTGACATATCGTCAAATTCTCTAAACATAAGTGATGAAAATATTGGGGGTAGTTCAGCTCAACGACCCATTGGGGTGAAAGCAAAATTTAAAAAGGAAAAATGATAAAGAAGTTTTAAAACAAGCTTTGCAACTATTCAAGAAGAAAATCGACGGACTGCCGCTATTTTCAATCGGGGCAACTCAGTTAGGACACAAAATTATGAAATCCAAATGAAAAAATTGGCCTTGGCAGAATATCGAGAAGATAACAAAATTTTATTCAAGGATTTGAATTCTATAACCAATCCAAGCCTACGTGAGTTTTTTCAAAATGAGCAATTAAGAATTATGCAAAAAAGAGCTCAATAACAAGGTCAAGGATCTCAAAATAACTCAAGTTCTTTTCAATATTTTGATGATCTTATTGGATCCGAAACTAATCTACCGGAATACTAAATTGTTATTTTAGTTAATGTTGTATTTCCTTTTAATTTTAGTGTTTTTAAATTAGTGTTAATTTTTATTTTGAGTTATTGTAGTTTAATATTTGCATTGAATAAAGTTCTATTTTTAATTTTTCATCATTTTTTAAATTATATCATTATTATAAATTTATTATTATAAATAATAATCAAATTAAATTAAATACAAATACTCAAATTTGGTGTGATTTTTGGTGTAAAATTTAATACTCAAATTAACTTAACAAAATAAAAAACAAAAAAACAAAAAAACCAAAATTAAAAAAAAAATACATTTTTTATTTGTGCTACAGTTTGGCGCAGCACTGTAGCACTACGCCAAAATGGCGCAGCACTACGCCAAAATGGCGCAGTGTTTGGCGTGGGTTGGAGTACCAACCCACGCCAATTTGGTGTTTTTTGCGCCATTTTGGCGTGGGTTGGAGATGCCCTAAGGATAATGGACAATAACATGTTAACCGGACCCAACCTAAAAGATTGGCTAAGAAATCTTAGAATGTTCTAGATTTTGAAGGAATTGCTTATGTCCTAGAAGCACCTCTTCCACTTGATATTGGACCGGATGCTCCACAAGCTGAGCTTGATGCTCTTGAAAAGTGGAGAGAGGATAGTAGGAGGGCTAAAAATTACATGTTAGCCTCCATGAATAGAGAACTTCAAACTAAGCATGAAGAGGTTTCAAATGCTTATGATATCCTCATAGCTCTACAAGAGTTGTATAGCGAAAATCCAAGAGTGGTTGAGTATGAATTGTGTGCATCCCTCTTTAGCATGAAGTTGAGGGAAGGGGAACCTCCAGCTGATCATACTCTTAAAATGATCAATGGATTAGATCGACCGGATGGATATGGGGGTGGTCATGCCCGCATCGCCTCAAAGTGAATTTGATTCTACAATCCCTTCCTCCAAGTTATAAACCGTTTATAACTAACTACAATCTCAATAGGATTGAGAGAAACCTCTGAAGCGCTAAATGAGCTTAAAGAATTTCACAGATTAATGTGAAAGGGAAGGGACATGAGGATGTTTTTGCCGCCTCCACTAGCAAGGCCAATAAAAAGCCCAAAGTGCTAAAGAAAAGAGGTCCAAAAGTTGGACCCAAGAATAAGAGCTTCAAGCCGGCAAAGCAGAAAAGGCCGATGCAAAAGGAAAATGTTTCCACCGTGGAAAAGATGGACACTGGAAGAGGAATCTCCCTCAATACGAGCAACAAATAGAAGAAAGGCAAAGGAAAAGCGGTATGAACCAATGTCTTATGATTGAATATGAATTAAGTGTTAATTAGATAGTCATTCCTGGATATTAGATTCGGTAGCAACATCTCATGTTTGTATGTCTTTGCAGGGTACTTCAGAATAGTTCCGAGGTGACAAAGGGCGAGATCATTTTGAGGATGGCAAATGGGGCACGAGTTGCGCCGAGGCCATGGGGACTTGCTCACTAAGACTACCTTCAGGACATGTTTTGAATTTGTTTAAAGTATTGTACTTTGAAAAGGCCACAAGAAACATCATTTCTATTTCTTTGTGTAAGGCGGAGTTATTATGTCTTGTTTAATGGAAATGAATGTTCAATACATTTTGGAAATGTTTTAGTTGGTAAAGTTTGTGAATACAAATGGTTTGTATGTCTTAGAATTGAATGACTATGCTTCAATCAATACCATTTCTAATAAAAGAACTCGATCCAATCAAATCCTAAAATTCTATGGCATCATAGATTGGGTCATATAGGAGAGAAGATTAATACAGCCTTGGAGAAAGTGGGATCCTAAACTCATTGGGTTCTGGAACCCTATCCAACACCGTGAATCATGTCTCCAAGGAAAGATGACCAAGTCTCCCTTTAAGAGTAAAGGAGAGCGAGCTAAAGAACTTTTAGAACTCATACATACGGATGTGTGTGGACCATTTAGTACTTTAGCTAGGGGGAGGATTTGAATATTTCATTACCTTTCCAGATGATATGTCACGATATGGGTATTTGTATTTAATGAAATGCAAATCTGAACTTTGAAAAATTCAGAGAATTCAAGAATGAAGTAGAAAATCAAACCCTGGAAAGAGTATTAAAATACTACGATCGAGATCGTGGGGGTGAATACTTAGTACGAGTTTCAAGAGTTCTTAAAAGAAAATGGGATCATTCACAATTGACTTCCTTCTTATACACCCCGGCCTTAACGGAGTGTCGAAAGGAGAAATCGTACCTTATTGCATATGGTACGATCGATGGTGATTTTACGAGACTTACCAATGTCTCTGGGGGTACGCTCTCCGACACCGTGCACATCCTTAATAGGGTCCCGTCTAAAACGGTTTCCCTAAAACACCGTATGAGATATGGTATGGAAAACGTCCCAAGTCTCGAATTATATGAAGATTTCGGGCTGCCTTAAAGCTTATGTTAAATTGGTTAAATCATAAGCTGGATGTTAAATCCGAGAAGGGTTTCGGTTCATTGGATATCCTAAAGATAGTTTAGGATATTGCTTTTACTTCCCAAGTGATCAAAGAGTTTGGATCGGGAAGAAATGCGCTTCCTCGAGAACGGAGTTCTTGGAGGAAGGCGGCGTTGAAGAAATATTGAACTCAAGGAAGAGTTCAAGAGCCGAGAATCGAGATTGCTTGAAGATGGAAGCGTCCCACTTAGCGAACCTCGGTATCGAGATACTATGGTTCCGATCTGAAAGTCTTCTAGAATGTCGAAAACCTCTAGAGATATGAGTTCTACATGAGCAAGATTTTGAATCTTACTTAGTGGGAAGTAGATGATCATGGCGATGATCCTAGAAGCTACGAAGAAGCAATCTTGGATAGAGATTCAGGAAAATGGTAAGCGATGGATTCGAGATAGAATCAATGCATGCCAATCAAGTATGGTCGCTTATGGATCCCCTTGAGGGAATAGTTCCTATAGGTTGTAAATGGGTCTACAAGAGAAAAGTTGGCAAGGATGGGGAGGTAGAGACCTTCAAAGCTCGATTGGTGGCGAAAGGTTATACTCAGAAACAAGGATTGGATTATGAGGAAACCTTTTCGCCTGTAGCTATGATTAAATCCATCCGTATAATGCTAGCCATCGTAGCATACCATGATTATGAAATTTGGCGATGGATGTCAAAAGAGCCTTTCCTCAACGGGTTTATTGAGGAAAACATCTATATGGAATAACCGATAGGTTTTGTATCCTCTATTTGAAAGACATAAGGTATGCAAATTGCATCGATCCATTTATGGATTGAAGCAAGCTTCAAGAAGCTGGAACATTCGATTTGACGACAAAATCAAATCGTTTGGTTTTGTCAAGAATCCGGATGAACCCTATGTATACAAATGGTTTAAAGATCATGCCATCACGTTTCTCATATTATATGTAGATGACATACTTTTGATGGGAAATGATATAGGCATGATGACGAGGTTAAGGTTTGGTTGTCCAAAACCTTATCGATGAAAGACTTAGGAGAAGCGACATATGTCCTTGGCATTCGTGTCTATAGAGATAGAACGAAAAGGGTAATTGGATTATCCCAAAAATTGTACATAGAGAAAATGCTAAAAAGATTTAGCATGGAGAACTCTAAGAGAGGTCTTTTGCCCTTCACTCATGGTCTTCATCTTTCTAAGGAGATGGGTCCAAAGACCAATGAAGAGCGGCGGGACAGTCGTAATGTGCCTTATGCGTCTGCCGTAGGTAGCTTAATGACGCAATGCTATGTACAAGACCCTGATATAGCTTATGCTATAAGTGTACAGCAGATATCACCTTTCCTTTGTGGGAGAAACATTGGTCGGTTGTAAAATCGATCCTTAAGTACTTGAGAAGAACTAAGGATCTAGTTCTGAGTTATGGATGTTCCGAGTTAAACATTCAAGGATACTCAGATTCTGATTTCCAATCAAATATTGATGATAGAAAGTCTACGTGTGGGTACATTTTTATATGTAATGGAGGTGTCTAGTTGGAAAAGTTCCAAACAAACAACCACATTGACTCCACTATAGAAGCTGAATACATTGTTGCTCGGAAGCGGGCCCGAAGGAGGTTGTTTGGATGCGAAAGTTAGTAATTGAACTTGGTGTGGTTCAACATGGCTTACCCGATAAGCATGTTCTCCGTGACAATACCGGAGCTATTGCACAGTAAAGGAACCAAGGGCACACCAAAAATCCAAACACATTCAGCGTAAGTATCACATTTTGAGAGAATTCGTTGGAGTTGGAGAGATTTTGATTAGAAGACTCCTTGAAATAGAAAATGTAGCCTGATCCACCGACTAAAGCGATGACACTCAAGCAATTGGACCATCATCTTGAGAAGATGAGTATGAGATACAACATCGAATGGTTTTAGTGCAAGTGGGAGTTTGTTAGTGTATATTAGTGTATGCCCTAGAAACCATTCGTGTTCTCGGTTTGAGCATTTTTGTCTTGTATCTATATATATCATAAATAATAGAAGAAAGAGTTCTTTAATTCATATATGTAAATTACTTCCTTTATTCACATGCATTTAAAATAAAGTATGTATATGAATTGTCCAGATGATTCATTTAATAGGTAAATGAATTATCGAAAAGGGTTCGCGGAAGCAATATAAATTTGGGCAACTATATTGTACAATAGGGCATACCGGATGCTTCCGAAAGATATCATGAGTTGATATAAGTACGGATGACGATGATAGTCATGTCACTAGGGCATTGGTATGGATTAACTTTGGTGAACTTTTGTTTAACGTGACCGAATTACGACAAATCACTTGGAAAAAGCATGTAGTCAATGATTTATCGCTTTGGTTATATCAAAGGTACGATGTAGTCCTTTGACCGAGACATTGTAGTCGGATCCGATATGGATGCGTATGGTTCATACGGTGTATAAGTACGAGACTAATCATGTTTCGTACAATAAAGCCTATTTGGTCATGCGTTGTTCATATGCGGAAACAAACGATGGTCAAGAGGGGATCCATTGACTGAAATATAGGATCGGGGAGTATGCTGACTCCATCCGGATTCGAGTTCCTAGGCGGAACATCGATAAATGTCAAAAAACTGAATCTCGGCGAGTCTATTATTAGTCATACAAAAAGTAAGTTTGTGATGACAAGTTCTATTTATATTGATCGACAATTCGGTAGAAGATCGAGTTTAGGATTTTGACGTTCCCATGAATCCATACTCGATTAGGATATCTCAATGGAGGACTTTACCCCATGGTACGTATGATCTGAAATGGGTTCGATGAAGTATTTCTTCATTGTGGTTTAGGGACTATGGCACATTGCTAGATGTTTACCATAGTCGTTGGGCCTCCCGGACAGGTTTCCCCAATTCATCCAGCCTCGGCCTCACGGCTAATCCTACGGTGGACCTACATGGTCACACCAATAGCCTTGGGAAGTTAGTGAAGGATGAGAGAGAGAAATGATTATCCGAAGAGGGCTAGCACCTTAGGGAGGGTAATAACGGATTTCTATAGTAATAGTTATATAGAAATCATTTGTGACATTTTAAGGGTTAAAATGGTCAAGCAATAATTAATTATATTTAATTATTATATCTCAAAGTGTTAAGATTAATGAGATGAACAAAAATAACATTTTAATAGTTAAAGGGTAAAAATGGGTAAATTTGTGGGTTGTTAATGTAAACTAGTTTAGTTTACATGGGCCCTTGAATAATATTGATTATTCAAAGGGTAGCATATTAAATTCGTGGGTCCCTTTATAAAATAAGATTTTATTGGGCTTGGAAGTGAAAAATAAATAATTGCAATATTGCCCAAGTATATATAAGTGCAAAAGGTTGCATTTTTTGTTCATTCTTGACTAGTTCACAAAAAACACAAACCAAAACTCTCTCAAACCCAAGGCCATTCTCTAATCTCTCAAGGTGGTGTTAAAGTGTGGAGGTTTCATCCTTTTGAAGCTAATCTTCATCAATCCAAAGCAAAGGAGTAGGTATAATCTCTTTTCAAGCTTTGTTTGAAAACCGGTTTTAGAATCCATGCTTTCATGCTTTCATTCTCCATCTTCACCACTCTTCATGCATGCTGATTCTTTCATGATTCTCCCGAGTTGTTCATACAGGGGGGAGACCGCGACTTCCAAGAGAAGATAAGGCAAGAGCTTGGCTAGCGAGGTGCCCTCGGTTACAAGAGCGACACCCACCCCGATCTGACTCCGATGGGTCAAAGCTCACTGCAGCTGGTTAATCGGGTGGTGTTCACCCTTTTGGAGTGCCAGCTTGCTAAATTTTTTGATGAGCTCGTGGCCTTTAACCTTGCAGACCTGATGATCAAGGTGGTCCAACTGCAAATCCAAGTAAAATGGTTTATCCTTGCCGAGGACTTTCCAATACTTACCCTTTTTCAAGGCAGTAACCTAACACTTGCTTATTACTTGGCAGTCTTTGGTTGCCCCCACACTTGGCCCAAGCTTGGAAAGGAAGGGGCCCAATTGGGAAGCCTGCCTGGGGAAGGGGGACTCTCCAGAAATGAAGGAAAAGAATGCACAGCTGAAGTTGGATTTGGCAGCTGTGAAAGAAAGGCTGGACTTAAACATCATCCAGACAAATCAATACATGTCGAGAGGAAGGAACTCTACCCACAATCTGATTGGAATTCCAGAAAGATGGAAGCGAAAAGGGGGAGGGGAAAGGAGCTCAAAGCGGACTGAGGGATGGGTGCGAGGCTGGCGGGAGCGAGCCGAGGCGAGCTGAGGGGAGCTCGATGCGGCCTTGCGGGCAGAGGAAGAGAGAACTCGGTTGTGGGAGACTTCTAAGAAGTAGAAGAAAGCTCTTAAAGCGGATACGAAGCTCCATTTACGATACCGCATTTCGGGCATTCCAACGAGCGTCTGCTTGCATAAAATACCCGCCATTGGACCACCCTGGTCCTTCCTCCTGAATCGAGTTTGCATTGCAAGTATGTTGAGAGATAGCGATCTGAGAAGAAGAATTTCCTGAGTGAGAGGTTTAGACAGAAGATGTGGCTTTCCGAGGTGCTTTTTAATACTTTGGAAAGCCTGTTCGCATTTAGAAGTCCATTCGAACTTCTTGTTGGCCTGGAGTATATTAAAAAATGGCAAGCAGCGATCAGTTGCCTTTGATATGAAGCGACTGAGAGCTGCTATTTACCCATTGAGACTCTAAACCTGTTTTCGGTTGGTCATGCTTCTCATATCAAGGAGGGCTTGGATCTTTTCAAGGTTGATTTCTATTCCCCTCTGGTTAACCATATACCCCAAGAATTTTCACAAGAATACTCCAAACGAACATTTGAGAGGATTGAGCTTTATTCTGTACCTTTGGAGTATACTGAACATCTCAGCGAGATGCGCTATGTGATCTGAAGCGACATGCGTTTTGACCAACATGTAATCAACATAGACTTCCATTGATTTTCTGATCTGCTAGAAAAACATTCGGTTAACCAGTCGATGGTAAGTCAACCCAGTGTTCTTTAGGCCGAAGGGCATAACCTTGTAGCAATATAGTCCCTGATCTGTAACAAAGGAAGTATGCTTTTCGTCCAACGTGTACATTAGAATCTAATTGTATCCCAAGTAGGGGTCCATAAAACTTAGCAGCTCGTGCCTAGAGGTAGCATCAAGCTGGTCGATTCTTGGCAAGGGAAAGCTGTCCTTTGGATAGGCTCTATTGAGGTCGCAGGAAGTCGCGCGTGTTCGCCATTTGCCATTAGGAACTTTACTAATATCGAGGTAAGCTTGGGAACTTGGGGTAAAGAGTGCTTCCCGATGGATACATGAGAAAAAGATTAGCTCACCTTAACTTTGACTGCATATCGCGGATCCATTGCTCTTATCTTCTAACGGACCGGCCTAACCTCACTATCAATATTCAGGGCATGGCAAATAATGTTCGGGCTGATCTTGACCATGTCGGCATAAGTCCATGTGAATACATCGATATTTTTCCTAAGGAAGCTGGTAAAGTCGTTGGCAAGTTGGGGGTTGAGGTTGCTTCCGATTCTCAACACTTGGCTCGGCTCGCTTTGATCGACCGATACCTTAGATAGGTCCCCTTCCAAGGCCCTGGCCCAAGCTGCGAGGGCATTCCTAGATGTGAGGATCCATGTTATCCTCAGTTGGACCAGGCTGTGGCTCGATCCTACTGATCGCCATTGCCTGCTCAAGGATGCCGGTTGGAGCTCTATTTCCCTTACAGCCATCTACACTACTCTCACATAGTAGTCGTGAGATACTGCTTGAGATCCTCACTTCCCCCATCCCTCGGTCCGGGGTGGGGAACTTCATCTTCTGATAGTAGATCGAAGTGACTGCTTTGAAGCTTCATAGCAAAGGTCGCCCTAAGAAGCCATTGAAAGCGGATGATTAGTCCACTACTAAGAACTCAAGTCATTTTGGTCATCTCGTTGGTCTCTCCCAATGTGACTAGGAGCAAGATTGTCCCTTTGGAAATCAAATGATCCCCAGTGAAACCATACGGGGGAGGGGATAAAGCGAGGGGTTGAATCCTGCCTTGTCCCAAGTTCATCTTCTCGAAGGCTCACTAGAACAAGATGTTCACGCGCGCTTTTATTGTCCACCAATACCGTGTGGGACTTGCATCTCCCCATTTCCCGGGCGTGATTTGCCGAGAGCATCGTCATGGGGATGATGCTTGTCGCATCGCCGTTTCCTTTCTCGAGAAGAAGGTGATTTCTCCCTTTCTCTCCGGACCCCAAGCCTTTGCGAGTCGCGGCGTCATGCTCATCACACTTATAAGTTCATGATGGCCTTTGCACAGCATACCTTTCATAGGGCACCTCGGGAATTTCCTACGGTGTGGTCCCCAAAGATGATACCCAGCGGTAGAGACCCACTGACCACGATGTTTTTTCCGATTCTCTTGGGATCCTTCCCCTCCCCAAGGCAGGAGCGAGTCATCAATATACTCTTTGAAGTGCCCCTACTTAATGAGGTCCTCAATTGCTTGCTTGAAGGCCCGACACTCATCGATGTGGTGCCCATTGTCCTGGTGATAGCGACAATATTTTTTATTGTTCTTGGTTGAGGGTGGATTTTTCAATGGGGCTCCCGGGTTCCCTCCAGATAAGCCCGACCTCGCCTTTGATTTATCTTGAATAAGGTCAGCTGAGGCATTGAGATTGAATTGATTCTTGTCGCGATCGCGATGAGGAACTAGGGCATAGGATTTCTTGGGCTCGTAGTGTTACTTCTTTCCTTTTCGCTGATCGTCATTAGACCATCTACGATTAGCCCCTCTGTTATTCCCCTCCCCCCACCCCCCAGTCGGGAGACTGCCCAGGAAGGGCCGGAAGGTCTGACGATTAGCGTAGCCAAAAAGTTTTCAATGCGGAGATACTTTCAGTAAGGCTGTAGAAGCGGGTGAGAGAAACATCATCCCTCGGGATTGTAGCTCCGGGCCTTTCACTAAGATGCATATGTGGGCGAACTCCCACTGATGAAGAGCGAGCCCAGACTCTTGGGAGTGTGAGCCACTTTGTGAAGCTCCCACCCTAATGGAACACCCTGCTTATATAAGATTAGACGGATTCATCCATTTCTTGCCTTATGTTGCTCAGGTAACTTAGAGGCATTGAGAACTTCCTGTTCGCCTGGAAGTGGCTCAGGAATATCGAGCTCATTTGAGGCCATGAGCTGACTGATCCTGTTGGGAGCGACCTAAACCATTGCTTGGCATGTGAGGTAAGGGTCATCGCCAAGCAACGACATTTTGCCAAGTCAGAGACTTGGTGGAGTTCCATAAGGTCATTGAACTCATACAAATGATCCTACTAATAGGAGTTCCCATCAAATGCTCACATATCGGGTATTTTGAATCTCAATGGGAGAGGAGTAGCTAACACTGCCAGAGAAAAAGGAGACGCCTCTGCGACCTGCCCTTGCTCATTTTGTTAAGCCTTAAGCTGATCTAAGGCTCGTTGTAGCTTTTCAATTTGAGGCAGCGGAGCTACTTGGGATCACTTTCTGCAACGCGGGTTCGACCATCGCGGTGCGGTTAAGGAAAGATCGTACATCGAACTCTTCCTCACCTCGACCGGAAGCTTCGGCCAATCTTGGCACACGCTAGCTAGAGTCATGTGTCTGCATCGAGTTGTTCGAGGAACCTTCCCGACTTCCATGGTGGTATAAATTGACCCACGTACGGTGGGAATTCCCTACATGACGATGATCGAGGTCGTCCTTTTGGTGATACTGGGAATCTCCTTGCCTAGCACTTTTATGGGAGTGGTCATTCGACGTGGCGTGGGACGACTCACGCTGTGACATATCGCCGAGTCACAATGCCACAGGTAATCTATCCGAGCTGCGATCGGTATTCGCTAGTCTCTCGGAGCCTTTAGGTCTGCTGTGCGCCACTTGCTTTCCCACCCTTCTCCTAACGTCTTTGTAGTTGCCCGCGTATAGGCTTTTGCCCGGGGCACGTGCTTTCACATGACCAATAGGTGTTTTCGGCGGTGGCATCGCCTCATTGGATTCAGGCGGCATAACCCGATCCGGTCCCAGGTCCGGGCCTTTGGTGACCGTTTTGGAGTATTATTGAACCTCTCCAAGTAACTCATACGGCCCAGTCAAGCGTGAGCTTGAAGGGGATATCCCCAGTGATATTCTCGGTAAGCCGTGCAACTTGAAGAAATGTCCTCCTGTACCTAGGGGATCTCTTCGTTGCCATAATTGGTTTGCTCAATTTCAAAACCGCGAGCCATTTGCTGTTATGGGACCGATTAGTCAGAGATTTTTTTTCTAATGAAGAGTAGGTACTAAATCAGACCCTTCTTCTAATGCCAAACTGTTGATGCTTGATTTTGACACCAACTAATCGCACGTGAGAGATGCTAAGCGGACTTAGAGGTTACACGTGATATGACAATGTTCGGTTAAGTAAAGGGTGAAGAGCAATGTTTAAAGTGGTTCGGATGCTCAAGAACGAATCATACATCCACTGATATTGTATTAATGAGAGAGTAAAGTCAGGCCGCGTTCAGCGAACTGAGTTATAGCTTAAAGAATACAAGAGAGAGAGAGAGAGAGAGAGAGAGAGAGAGTTATTCTTAGAGTGAAATTAGCTAATCCTCCCGCAAATGAGAGAAGTTCCTCCCCTAGGGTTTATAGTGGGATAAACCAAGGTCATGATTACTAATTCTGCATGTGGGGCGGATATTGTGCAAATCCTTCTCTGCGTTCCATTGTTCACTTGTCCGAGTGATTTCCTCGACTTGTGCAGGATTGGACACATAGGTGATATTCAACCATTCCCTAACCCACGCCGCCTCCCACCCTGCCTTGCCGTAGGGGAGGCATGCCACTTACGTCATTATACGACGTGGGTGCGCGTGAACGGTTGTAGAACTTTCCCAAATCCTGACCACTTCATGCTGACAAGACTCTGCGTCAATTCTACTTTTTCAGTTATAACAATAATATTCTTATTTCGATGCAGGGTAGGTGTTAGGATTCAGCCAATAGAGCATCCAAACACAAATACACGATGCCATGCCAAACCACGAAATCCTCACACCTGAACTCCCGTTCCATCTTGTGTAACGCTTCTAAGGAACGACCATTGCTGAAGGCACATGGACAGTGCCTTAAGCAATTCAACATACGGGGGTTAGAAATCTATTAATGAGAAGACACATCACAAACACAATTATGAAGAAAAGTAGTAATTATATAAAGATCTCAAAACAAATAATGGGGTACACCCTTCCCGAAAACTGTTAACCAGAGATGATAAATTGTTCTTACATTTCTTCTAGATAGGGAAGGTTCACCAGCTCAATATTCCACGTTTTGAACTTGACGATTGTTTATAAATTATGACTAATGAAACATAAATCATACGCACATTAACTCAATTTTATAATTGAAAAATATAACATAAATCAAAAGTTCTAGACTATAGAAACTTAAATTTTCATACTAAATTATATCCATCAATGTATTAAAATCTTAGGATATAGAAATTACTAAGTGTCTCAATTTACATAGGGGTTAGCATAACATGAACTCTTAATATCTTGCTTTCAAACTATCAAAAAGGCTATTCCCTAGTTAATATATAATATATATTTTTATTTGTCAAATAAGATTTTATAAATTTGAAATTAATTTATATTTGATATATTTTTTCAGACACACAATAAACAGAAAAGAAAGAAAGCACAAAAAATTTAAAAAGAGAATGTATGATATTTAGCTCCCGGTATTAATATTCCAACTTTTGGAAACCATTGTGCAAATCCCCAAAACTTAAAATCAATTTAATTGATTTTAAACTGTGCAGACGATAAAAATCTAAATGTTGATTCAGAAGGGATGGATCCTATGAGAATTGGGTCATTGACAATTTGATGGACCTACACAAAGAAGAAAAGAGAACATGAAGGCTCGAGTGACACCGGTGTGGTGTCTCAAGTCAACGAGATTGAAGGTATTATAGTGAGGGTTGAAAGCAAGAAGGATTACTAGAATAATGCGACGGTTCTTGAGAACAAGAACTTTAAGAGCTAGGTATTATGGGTTATTTCTGAATTACTAATGAGAGTGTTTGCCCCTGTTTATATAGTGATCCCAAGAGGTTGAAATTCCAGTAGGACTCTTTATTCTATTAGGTGGAGGAGTTCCAATTAGGAAGGAAATCTTATTGCTTGCCTTTATTGGGTTAGGATCTTCCAATTGCACTAAGATTCAGGATCTCAACTGAATTGGAAGGTGAATAAGATTCTAATTCTAATTTGTGAGCTAATGGGCTAAAGCTCGATTCAACTTAACTTGTAGGGTAATTCAACTCCTAGAGTGGATACTTTAGAAAGTAGATTTAAGCATATGCCCAATCGGAAGGCATTGGGCCATAATATATTTATTTCTTTATTGGGTTTTGTCAGGCCAAATATTATTTTTGACCCATACAAATTGATATGTCAAATATATTTTTTTTTTTTTATTAAATTCATGTTATAAAGGTCTTTTCCTTTTTGAAGTTTAGTTAGTCATATATCAAAAGGCTCCATGTACAATTACAAATGCAATTCATCAAACTGAATTTAAAATGAAAACAAAGAGAAACTGAAAGAAGACGAGAGGACTTACATGTTGTTGATGTGAGAGTAATGGCCAAAAGTGTAGTTACAAAGGATTATGTTGGTTTGGATTGTGCCATTACTTGCTTCTGGGTGGTCAGTGG
Organism: Pistacia integerrima; assembly: GCA_026225825.1. Lineage (NCBI taxonomy): Eukaryota > Viridiplantae > Streptophyta > Magnoliopsida > Sapindales > Anacardiaceae > Pistacia > Pistacia integerrima. The sequence continues at coordinate 7,265,813 of CM047747.1, forward strand.
GTATTGGGAGCATATGTGATTGGCGAGGATCCTCTGTGGAATTCAAGAGTGTGAAGCCCATTGTTGCAGCCATTTGCTTAAGAACGGTGGCTGCATATAATCGGTGGTTCAGAAGGATTGAGAAAGGGAACATAATATCAGCGCTGAAAGGAAAAAAGAGAAACTTTCGTTATTAAAAAAAAAAATGTTTGAATCTTTTTCTTGACCAGTACACTGCTGCCTATCACTGTAAATGTTAGCTACTTAGCTTATAAATCTCAAGTTTTGATTTTTTTTTATTTTGATTTTTTTCTGTTTTCTCTTATAAATCTCAACTTACTAAAAGATTGTAGAATAACAAAAACATCTATATATTTAATTCTTAAAATCACACAATAAATTTAAATAAATATAAAATTTACTAAATAATAAGTTAATATATTATTTATAAATTTAAAAATATTAAAATAGAAATGACAACTGGTGGTCAACCGATAGTCAAAGGTGATGCATTGACGACACAATGTTTTGACACTTTGGTAATTCAACTTGATTTTGATATATCGTCTCTTTCTTATCCCAACAAAATTGGTTGTGCCCCAATACACCATCATTGATTGCCGGTTAATTGAAGTTGACCATAGTTGACAAGAGTTGATCGACGGTTGACCTCCATCGGCTAGATCAAATTTTGCCTTCAATTTCCTTTTTTTTTTTTAGTATTAATCAAGTAATAATATATTTGATATAAATTATTCTAATATGATTTATAATTATAAAAATATTTTAAGAAACAAAATATTCTCAGTTTTATCATTATACATGCAACAGCAATTTAAAAATATAATTTACTAAACACATAATCATAGGTTTTTTTGTAAATATATATATATATATATATATATATATATATACACAATCTAACTTGTTGATGCGTGATTTTTTACACCAACTAATCAACACGTGCGTAACGTTGGTTGGCCAAGGAACACACATTAATATGGACTGTATGACATAAATGCAATACAGAGAGTTTTTTAAAGTGGTTCAGATGTTAAGGTAGCGAATCCTATGTCCACTGAGGTTAATATTAATGATAGAGGCGAAAGCTGCAATGCATGTGACTTACAAATGGTTTCCTAGATATCAATACACGAGAGAGAATAGCTATTTGAAAGTAAAAATGGGCGAATCCCCTTAACGAGAGAGTCTTCTCCAATTTATAGTGGGATGGGTGTGAATAATCATCATTAAATCTGTGGGTTGGTGTGAATGTCAGGGCAAATCCTCCTTTACGTCACATTGCCCACCTTCCAATCTGATTTCACGCGATTTGGAGCAGGGAATGGACACGTGGGATTTCTATAGCGTCTGGCGGGTCTGACGTGCGCTTATCGTTCTGACAGGAACAGGTCACCCTCTCCCTCACGTGATTTCCTACGTTTCGGAAACTTGGTTTTCCAGGCATAACAGAAGTTCCCTAGTTTTTAAGGTTTGACGATCGAACCTTTGGAACCTACGAGTCATGCCGCGATTGGAGAAATTTCCGAGAAAGTTATTTCGTTCCGGAGGCCGACTAAGGGTTCCCGGTTCGGGATAAAGACGGCCTTCAGCATACATGCCCCAAACCCTAGAACGACCTCCTCCCAAGCGACCTGGCGGCCATCATCCAAGTGACCCTACTTCGTCAGGTGTTCCTTGTCCCTTTGGGTTGGAGACATTTAATGGGACAGTCCCTGCATTGATAGGTGTTCTGCGCGTGTTAAGCATTTGCCAGGCACATTAAATGCGTTGTGTATTGACACGTTATTGCCTTGACAGGGCATTAATTGCGTGACACGCCCGAAACGACAACCCTTATTACGCGTTATGCGGCGTGGGCGCAGTATGCGGGAGGGAGAGAAGGCGTCGTTCGAGCTTTACAGGCGGAAAGGGAAAAATTTTTAGCGCTTTAATTATAATTCTCTTCTCACCGTTGATCAGCGACACGTGTTCGCGATCAATGGTGAAAAGAAAATGGATGCCCGCCCTTGATCGTCGTTTGATTAGGGTTGGTAGCTGGCTAGCGTTCATGCTCCATATAAACCCCAAATTTCGGAGAATGAATGCACGGGAAGGGAATATCCTTTCCGTGAGCGCAAAATCTTTACAAACCGGAAGCTTTTCTTCTCCGATCGACATTTCTCCGATTTCCCAGGAAGCAAGAACCTAAGTTCACGTCGCGTGCTCAAAGATGGTAGTTTTCTTTCCTCCTTTTTTTTTTTTTGTTGGTGGTGCGTGGCTTTGGGTCTCTTGTGTTTCATCGAGCGTGGCCGGCGGTCGGGAAAGGTGGAGAGAATGGCGGCTCGAGCCCTTATTAGGGTGAGGAATTTATTCCATGTCCTTGTAGGGGCAAGGCGTATGATGGCTAAAATGACCTTGTTTGTTCTTTGTTGCCGAGACTACGAAGAATTGGACTCGGCATCCAGATCGAGGGAAGGAGCTGGCTCGTCTTCGCGGGATGTTCCCGCGGATGCATCCAAGCAGGTCTTCTCGGTTCTCACCCGAGAAGAGTTCAAGAAGGGAAGGGTAAAGATAGTTCGGAGGCGTCAAGTGGAGGTGTTCCTCGGACACGCGTCATCCGCGGCATCCTCGCGGTGGAGGCAAGCCCTTTGCGATCTCAAAGAGATCTTGGCAAGGGTGGGGGTTGATTCCTTTCCACCCTTTTATTAGGTCAGTCTGGATCACTTAAGTCGCACAATGCGGATACGCGAAGGCGTGTATGTTATTGCCGTTGCGATGTACATCGCATGCCTTGCGAGTGGCACTGGTGAGCTAACGCGATGGGAGGGCTCGGTGTGCGTATTACCTTAAGAAGAGCAGGGACAGGACTCCTATTACTGTCCGTTGGACCTACGTTTGCGATGGGATACATAGCTATCCCGGCGGAATCGCGGGGAGGGGCCTACGAGGCGGAAGTTTTCTTCTTGCGCTATGGCGGCCGTTTGCGGCACGAGAATCAGTAGTTCTCTTGGCTTGGTTTTAAGCTGTGCGTTTCCTTTCTACGACACGCTTTTTTCTTTGCGGTTAACAAGTCGACCGCTTTAAAGAACCTCCTCACGACCGGACGAGGATCGTGTCTTTTAAAGTTTCTTCCAGCCAAGAAGAGAGTCGTGACGTGAAGAAGCTCGTGACAACCGCAAACTTGTGGAAAGGGTGCGGTTTTTTCGGCGATGGCAAGGCGTCTTTAGGAGGTCCCAAAGGCGTAAGGTTGCTGAATTCGTTTCTTTACGTTCGTAGAGTAATTTTAGGTTTGTTACTAACGTATTTGCATGCAGCGACCATGCCTCCGAAAGAGTCCGAATAGCCTTAGCGGGCGTCGTTCAACTTACCCGGTCGAAGAAGGCCAGGGCGACCAAAGTTGGAAGGTCGCCCATACGGCCTCAGGCCGTGCAAACCACTGCACCTTCCTTAAGCCAACCTCTCGAAGAAGCACTGCCGGCGCAGCAGGTCACTCAGCCATCGCCTGCTCGGCCATGGCGAAAGACAATGGCTCAGCGGTCGAAGAAGAGGAGGCGGTCGGAGTCGGAGTCCCCCGGGGGACCGATCAGGGTGAACCGCGAGGTCACGGCGGGGCATCGGAAGGAGGTTAGGCAAGGAACCCGCGAGATAAGGCGCCGCCAGAGTTGAAAGACACTCCGGTCTTTGGGCCTGGGGCCGTGGGGAACGACTGCATACTGCGGCTAGTAGTCTATTCTCTATTTGAGTGCAGACTACTCAGTGTCTGCGATGAGTTCGTGATTGGGCGATGTTGAGCGTACCACATCCGGTTCCAACATTTAAGCAAAAGGGGTTGAGCAGCTGTTTTTTGATGCAAAGAATTCGGTTGCTAATTTTTTTTTTTTTAATTCTAACTTATTCCTTGTTCTCGAGGAACCTTCCTGCTCGGCAATGCGGATGTCCCTAGAGAAGGCTCAGCTGGGCTTTGCAAAGGGGGAGAGCGATTTGAAAGAAGAGGTCGCGACTCACAAGACACCAAGCGTCGAATCGGAAAGACAGCGTCTGCACGCTTGGCGAACATGTATTTGAATCAAAAGGACGTAGCTTTGCGCATGGTGGACTTCGGAGGAGGAATGGAGGCTTGAGCAGCCGCCGTCGAGAGGTGAAGGAGCTTCAAAGGACAAGCAAGGCGGACTCTTTAAGGAGGTCCGGAGGAGGAATGGACGGAGCTCCAAGCGACTGATGCGGAGCCAAGGCCAGTCTTGGAACAGAGATGGAGGCCTCCGAAAAGAGAAGGCATGCTCTTGAGTGAGCTCGGGAGAGTCGGGGAAGAGAATTGCTTCCGAACCGGAGAAGATGCGGAAGCCAGCGAGGACATCAAGGACGGAAGGCGTTGGTAGGCGATGGGTCCAGTCTACCGCTGCGACAAGAACCCACATCTGGATATGTCTGACCTCCCGAAGGAGTGGCAGGAATCTTTGCGGATCTTAGCGAAGGAAGATGATGAAGCGGCGGCTGCTCAAGGAGGTAACAAAACGGGCGGCTCGGATGAAACTTCCCGGAAACCCGAAACCCGACTAGCCTTAGAGGTCTGGCTTTTAAGAGATTTAAGGGCTTTGTTAATTTTGTAATCCTATGCTCTTAATGAAATACATTGACTTTTACAATTCTTGTTCGCTTTATTATATAATCTTGCAGCACAATTTCAGATACTAACACATTTACACGGACAATATTACAAGCAAACTATTGCATGCGAACTATTACACAGCAGAATACAACCTTTACAAGAATGATTCAAAAGTAATTTACAATAAAAGTCGAGTTTCGGGATTACTAGTAGTATGGCCGAAGGTGTTCGGCGTTCAGCCTTTCCCGTGACTTAAGAGCGTTTAACTGATATGGTAAGTCAGACTGATTAACTGTTGAAACCCACCCGATATGGACTTTCCCAGTTCGGTCCTAATACTCCTGCACTTGGTTCCCGGAATGCAGGAGAACTTCCAACCTTAGCATAGTCGCTTTACCAAAGAAAGTCTCTTAGCAACTTTGAGTCGAAGAACTTCCTTGCGGCGTTCTTTGTTAAGGAGCTCTATTCTTAGCGATGCCTTGTTGCGGTGTTCTTCAACAAGATCCAGACTTGATCTCATAAGTGCTTTGTTTCGCTTTCACTTTACAGATCCCTCCGAAGTGAACCAGTTCCTACCTCCACAGGAATCATTGCTTTGCAACCGTAGGCGGCCCGTTGTTTTACGAGGTAGAAGTTCTCGGAAGGTTGTCTATATGCCCATAGGACTTCGGGGAGGTCGTCCGGCCCAATTCCAACCAGGCTTTTGCGCGGAGTTTGGCCTTTAGAGTGTGCTTGTGGTCTTGTTGCGGCTTGAACTTGGCCATTTGCTTGAGTCTTGCGCTGAGGCGACTTTTATAGATGCGACTCATCGTAAAAGGGCCCCTTTGTATGAACTCTCGTTGTCGAATTGTTTCTGTTATCAGAGAATAAGGTATGTGGAAATTCCCATAGTGGCACTATATTCTTGGCAGAAAGGGTCTTTCGGAACTTTTTGATCGTGATCGCGCGGTGTTCAAGGCTCACCCTTTTGGTGAAATAGTCT
>CM047747.1:7271482-7295007 GCA_026225825.1 Pistacia integerrima
GGATGGACTCTTCGGGGCATAAGCCACCTTTTGAGTTCATATGGAAAGCGTCGAATGTAAGAATTGTGAAGGATTCATCTCTTTCTTGCTTTATGTTCTTTGAGATAGCTCAAGGCATTCGAAAACTTTCCCGATTTGCTTGATGCCTCGAGGCTCGTCGCTCATCACGAGGCCTCGGTGTCGATCCTCGGCGACCTTAAGGCCAGCCTTGGCATGAGAAGTCAAGTCACGGAACCGGAAACAACGGCATTTGCAGGTCAGGAAGGAACCACGATGAAGCTCCAGGTTAGGTCGTTGAATTCATATAAGTGATCTCGTAAAGGGTCATGGTTCCCATCGAACGCCGCATGCTTGCGCATCTGCACTATGCGGGAGTGAGCGGCTAACACCTCATGAGGAGAAGGGGACCCGAGATAAACGACCCGACCCTACACTCGTTTCTTTGCTCTCTAGTATGTATCTGAGGCTCCGGCTACAGCTCCTCAATTTGTGGTAATGGAGCCAATTGGGGATTGCTTTCACCCATGCGAGTTTGACCCTTGCGATTATGGTTCAGGAAAGTCAAGGAGTTGGACTCCTGTTCGCCTTGGCGGTGTTCCCAGTGCTCGACACGGCAAGGCGTAGATGCGTGTGAAGGTGATGGATGGTGTGGGGGTATTTTCACGACCCTCGCGGTGGTACAAACCGCCCCGCAAGGTGTGGGAACCACCCGTCGATGGCAGAATTAGATCGAATTACGCTATCGAATGATAAGAATCGCCGCTAGCAACGCCTTTACTTGGGTTCACTTGCGACATGGCGTGGGGAAAACCGGCTACGGGATTTACTTTTTCCACGAGTCTCGCTTTGCCCGGCCTACAATGCAGGCATAGTTTGTGTTCTGCTCTTTGGGAGCGTAGACTTGCTTTTTGCCACTTGCTTTCCACCCCTTTTACGTCTACCATGCGGTGCTCGTTGCCGCGGGCTATTTCCACTTTGCGCCTTCGCGCGACAACTTGTAAGCATTTTTGGTGGTGCTGGTTTGGATCCTGATGGGCAACACCTTGGTCCAAGCGGTCCGGAACCTTTGGTTGACCATCACGAAGTATTGTCGAACCTCTCGGTAGCCTCGATAAGGCGGGGTCGGGGAGGTTGTGGAGTTAATGGGATGTCCACCGTAATATTTTGCGGAACTGGAAGTATCTTGGAAGAGGTATCCCGCTGAAGGGTCGGACTCCTCCACACCGGAACTAGCTTGTTCGGAGTTCCCGGGAAGGTGCGGGCCATTTATTCTTGTAAGGCCCAGTAGTAGGAAATTCTCCCGATGAAGGATGACACTAATCGAAGGCCTCTCTAGCGCAAGCTGTTCCGATGCGTGATTTTTTACACCAACTAATCAACACGTGCGTAACGTTGATTGGCCAAGGAACACACGTGAATATGGACTATATGAAATAAATGCAATATAGAGAGCTTTTTAAAGTGGTTCGGATGCTAAGGTAGCGAATCCTACATCATGAGTTTATAATATGGATAAAGTCAAGGTGGTACGCCCAGCAAAGGGTGGGTGACTTACAAATGGTTTCCTAGATATCAATACACGAGAGAGAATAGCTATTTGAAAGTAAAAATGGGCCAATCCCTTTAACGAGAGAGTCTTCTCCAATTTATAGTGGGATGGGTGTGAATAATCATCATTAAATCTGTGGTTGTTGGGTGATGTCGGGCAAATCCTCTCACGTCACATTGCCCGTCTTCCGGAATCGATTTCCAAACCGTGATTTGGGAGGCGAGGAATGACACCGTGGGATTTCCTCGGCATCGGCGGGCAGTGCAAAGGCGTGCGGCTTTATCGTTACGGCGAGGGCAGTGGGTCACCCTCTCCCTCATGTGATTTCCCACGTCAACCCTTGGTTTTCCAGGCATAACATAACTCCTTCAAGAAATTGATTATTTTCAAAGTTGATTGAAAATTGATTAAGTTTAAAGTTACAACAATACCAAACAAATCTTATTTTTTTCATTAACACTAACTAAATTTAATGTGTTAATAATTAATATATTTTTTATTCAAGTTTATTTCAATTAACTATTTATATGAGGGTTGAGATAACATGACTTAATTTTTGACCATTTTTTGCAGTCTTTAATCTTTGCTGATCCAATGATAATAATATAAAGGTTTAAGGTAATTAAATTTAATACCAGCTCAAAATCTCTCATCACCGTTGAATCAAATATAAACGGTTTACTAAAATTGTCATATGACTTAGTCAATGTCTTTTGACTCATTACGTGTGGAAATGTCATAGTTATTTAAATAACTATATCAAGATTGAAATTAAATAATACTACACTAGAGATTTTAATTTTAATTCAAATGACATTTAAATATTTCTAATTGTGTAATGTATTTTTTCATTTACTATGTATAAGTTAACTCATTATCTAACACACAATTTTTTTAATTATTTAAAAATTAATTTAAAATGCTAGAAATATTTAATAATTTAAAATAATTGTTAAATTAGTTTTAAAAGTTTTAAGATATTTTTTTAATGTAAATATTCTTATCCAATCTCATACCTCACCAAGCACAAGACACTACTATTATAATCAAATCCTAACTAAAAAATTTGATTTTTACTTAAAAATCATTAATAAATCTAAAAATATTATCTATAATTGTGTCGATAAAACATATGATAGCATCAACACAAGTATTACCCATCTTATCATATGTATTAAGAACAAACATGTGAGATTACTTGATTAATTATTCTCTAATTTATATCCTTCAATAAAATTAAGATATTAATAATTTTCCTCTCATTTCTTTAATTTCTTTTCCTTATAATTCCTCTCTTATACCAGCTGAAAGAGCCTTAATTACCACAAGGCTTCATAAACTGATGAAACGATATATTATTATAAGATGCATGTTGATTAATATAATGATCAAGACCTTCAATAGAGAAGGCTAAAAAGATAATAAGTATAATTAATTAATGCTGAAACTAATTGATTTACCTTCGTCAGGAGCAGGATGCAGTGGAAGCTGATCACATTTTAGAGGCCGAAAGCAAGATAAAATGATCACAAAACAAAGTAGAAGAAACCACTGCTGCTTCATAAACATCGTAACTGTTGAAAGAATAATATTTCAGTTTGAGGAGTTAATGATGTTCAGTTTTTATAATATAATTATTAATTAAGACTATTCATTAATTTCCCCTACTAGGATTGTTGTGTGTGATTTTTGCCATAAAGGCTCACAGATCTCGGAAGCTCACATAAAGTAGTTCGATTCAGAGTAAGCTCGACCCAAAATCAATTCGATTCAGAGTAAGCTCACCAGGCGAAGCTCGTTGCAGTGATCCCAATCCAAACAACTATTCAATGAAATAAAAAATAAACTTCAATCTTAGATATTTTGTAAGGGATAAGATCAACACTTCTGGCAACGTAATCTTAGCGCACAATCATTAAGGTCACGGGATTACAAACCAACTCTAATTGCAATCCCAAAGTTATCTCCCCCCATTAATTGCAAACTGGTATATAAACCCCCTCAAACGATGAGAGAGGGGTTAGCAAATTATTCTAGGCAGATTTATTGTTCTTGTAATCCCTTAAAAGCAACAAGATAACAGTGGACGTAAACTCAAGTTCTAACTTGTCAAACCACTTTAAAAATCTTTTTGTGTTCTTTAGATTTTTTATGCACATTTACATTCAATTGCTAGTTATCTTTAATCATGCATACATCCATTCTGATTCCACCAAGGTCAATTGTTTCCCTTAGGTTGATGCGATTTTCGTATCAACATTTTGATGCTAGAAGGAGGGCCTCTGCCCATTTCTCTTATTTCCGACAGGAACAACAACTTTAGTGACCAATTGATCACCTGAAATTCCCAATGGCCCATACAAGATCTAAAGCAACCACCAGAAACCACGACAATGTGGAAGCCACCCACCAGGAGGTGAATCAAACCGCAGCTCCAGGCCACCAACCAATACCATCGATGCAACAGGTCGCAAATCAATTAGGGGTAGGGACCCCTAATCCTGAGAATGGCCAGTTGATGGAGATGATAAGGATGCTAGTTGTACAGGTGGTGCAATAGAATGCGACTGAGTTACGGAACGAGCAGCAGGCCAACCAAAATATCGATTAGCCATGCTTCACCAAGTTTATACACACTGGGCAAAATAACTCTACTAGTGACCAATCTGGTTCATCAGCAGCAAAGAGTGACCGTCACCCTAGACATCGTAGGGCACATTTCGCTCATGAGTGTGAATCTTGGGGGCAGGTTAACCCTAGGAGGCAACTAGGCAAGCAGCCCATAGGGGAAATTGAAGACAATGGTCAGCAAAGGGACTCCCGTCCCTGATCAAGCCAGCATGGGCCAAGATGCGGGATTTTAACCTAGGCCAAAGGCAAGCTCAAACCTCGGAAGTCCTCGAGGTTAGCCATGAATGACATTCTGGCAACAACTAACATTCCAATTTTAACCAATGTCGCAAGCAACGCACGGAGGAGCATCACAACACCTACTATCCCATCCATCATAACTCCACCTTACGCACTAATGTGCATGACAGAGCAAGCTCATAAGCTACTGATCTCCAAACTCATCTGCTCAAGGTAAGGCTAAATAGAGCTCACAGTCAGAATCCTCCTCACAATGAGGATTTAGATCAGTGCGAGAATGCTCCCATGATCTCCAGAGTTCCGCGGTAACATTCGGCGGGGAAGAGATGGTAAGGTCGTCCCACTTACAGAGGAAGTTTGTCAGGCACCACTTCCCTAGGGATTTAGGGCGCCCAAGAACAAGTTCGACAGGAAAGGAGATCCTAGAGACCACCTTGATACTTTCAATGACCGGATGGAATTACATCAGGTTTCCGACTTGGCGAAATACCGATGTTTTGTAGTCACTTTGGTAGGAAGTGCCGAGAGGTGGTATAAAAGGCTAAAGGCAAACTCAATCCAATTGTGGTAGTAGTTCTTCTCACTTAATCTCTAACAATTCTAGGCAAGGAGACAGCTTGCCATGCCCCTCAGTTTTCTGAGTAGTATTCGTCAAGAGAAAGACAAAACTCTGACCTCATATTTAACAAGGTTCCACAATGAGCTGTCCAAAGTTATGGATGCTCTGGAAGAATCAATTTAGACCTTCTGGATCACTGGGATAAGGCTGCAGACAGAGTTATGGAAAGAACTCCAGAGTGAAGACTACATCAGTTTGGCCAAATTCTATCAAATGGTGGTCAAACATCAACAAGTTGAGAGCTCACTGCCAGCCTTAGTTGGTAGTTCCTCAAGAAGAGCCTTTGATTGGCAGCAAGACCACCGGTTAGAGAAATGTAGAGACCAAGACCGAGTTGATAAGGACCGAAATAGGTACCAAGAAAGGTAGCGTACAAGTCCCCATTAGGAAATACATCCTTTCCTTGGTACGCAGAGTATACTCCTCTAACAGAAGATGTGGCTCACATCTACGAAGTCTCCCGTGAGGCTAGGAAGCTACCTTCATCAGAAAGGATGAAAGGGGAATGAGGGATAAGGGAGGCCACCTTGGCCCACCTTGCAGTCCCACTAAGGATATTAGGCACAATATGAATAAGTGCTTAGCTTTGAAAGATGCCATTGAAGACATGATAAAGAGGGGGCATCTGAAAGAATATGTAAGAGAAATCAAGCTGGCAACAAGCCCAGCCAGTAGACAGTGTATTGGTGGGTATGATCTATGGGGGACCTAATATGCAGGAAGCTCTAGACATTCTCATGAGCAATATGCACAAGAAGCTAGGACAAACTCGATCATCCGAGTAATGAATTGTGAGGTAAAGTCAGCGAAGCGGCCCAAAATGGAAAGTGAGATGATAAGCTTTACTAAGGAGGAATGCGACCAATCCCCTCGGCATAACCATGATGCAATTATAATCACGGCGAGGATTGGCAATCCTCAAGTCCTCCGGATAATGGTTGATAATGGAAATGCAGCGAACATCATCTTCTTGGGAGCTTTCTGAGAAATGAGGATCAACGAGCGAGATTTGAGATCATGCCCATCACCATTGTACAGGTTCACCGAGGACAGCTTAGTCCCCAAGGGAACAATTGAGCTGCCTATGACTCTTTGGGAGAAGCTTCAGATAAAGACAGGGATGGCGGAGTTCTTAGTAGTTGATTGCCCGACCACTTATAACGTCATCTTAGGAAGGCCGCTTCTAAACGACCTAAGTGCAGTCACTATAGTACGATGTCAGGCAATGAAATTCCCAACTCTAGATGAAATCAGAGTAGTAAGAAGTTGCCAGAAAGATTCTAGGGAGTGCTATAACCGAGCCATAAATGCAACACAGAAAATACCATGATCATCACGAAGTTCGAGCCGAATTTTCTATCACATTAGTTTGTATAGAAATTTTTGTAAGATTTGTTTATATGTTTAGTATTATTCTTGTAGGTGTATATTGCTGTTTATAATTGTAAGTCTATAGAAGTCGTTAGACATCAAGTCATTAACTAAAGAGCCAAGTCAATGCCTACTGACAGTGGTGGAACTATGAAATTATGTTTTTTTTTTTTTTTTGGGGGGTGGTTGAAGGATTTTAATGTTTGATGAAGAGGTAGATAAAAGTAGAAAAAAAAAAAAAACATATATTAAGGGGATAAAAAAGTTTAAGAAATATGAAGTGTCAAAGGGAAAAGAATTGCTTTTTAGGGTGTGTTTGGTTCAGGAAACGTTGTATTATTGGGAATATTATATTAATGAAAAGATAGATTATCTCGAAGATTGCTGGAATGTTTAGAAAAATGTGTTTGGTTGGTTGGAATAAATCGGTTGGTACGTTACATTAATATGTTTTGTTTGGAGGAATAAATTGGTGGGTATGCTATATAATTTACTAAGTTGCCCTCCTTTTTAAATATTAATATAATATTATTTTTTTAATTTTTTGAATAATTTATTTAACCCCTTATATTTGAAATTTTGCTAAAACACCCCAACAACAAAAAAAGTTTAAAACTTAACATAAACACCCCCTCCCACCCCAAGCCATTGTCGGGCACCTACCACCACTGCCGGTGGCTGTGACAATGGCTGTAACTGCGCACGACCTGTCGTATTTGTTAGTGTATATTAGTGTATGCCTAGAAACCATTCGTGTTGGGTTTCGGTTTGAGTATTTTTGTCTTGTATCTATATATATCATAAATAATAGAAGAAAAGAGTTCTTAATTCATATATGTAATTGCTTCCTTTATTGAGTCATGCATTTAAAATAAAGTATGTATATGAATTGTCAGATGATTCATTTAATAGGTAAATGAATTATCGAAAAAGGTTCCTATAAGCAATATAAATTTGGGCAAGCATATTGTTTATGCAGGTTTAGGCATACCGGATGCTTCGAAAGATATCATGAGTTGATATAATACGGATGACGATGATAGTCATGTCAGCCCTAGGGCATTGGTATGGATTAGCTGTTTGGTATTGCTTTTGAGCGTGACAAATAACGACAAATCACTTGGAAAAGCATGTAGTCAATGATTTGCTCGTTTGGTTATATCGAATGCCGCGATGTAGTCCCTTTGACGAGACATTGTAGTCGGATCATATGGATGCGTATGGTTCATACGTGTATAAGTACGAGACTAATCATGTTTTTGTACAATAAAGCCTATTTGGTCATCGTTGTTCATATGCGGGAAGCGAGCGATGGTCAGAGGGGATCCATTGACCCTCGGAAATATAGGATCGGGAGTACCGGCGGACTCCCATCCCGATTCGAGTTCCTAGCACGAACATCGATAAATGTCAAAAAACTTGAATCTCTGGCGAGTCTATTATTAGTCATACAAAAGTAAGTTTGTGATGACAAGTTCGACATATTGATCTACAATTCGGTAGAAGATCGAGTTTAGGATTTTTAGCGTTCCCATGAATCCATACTGATTAGGGGATATCCCCAATGGAGGGACTTTACTGCATGGTACATATGATATGAAATGGGTTCGATGAAGTATTTCTTCATCGTGGTTTAGACTATGGCACATTGCTAGATGTTTACCATAGTCGTTGGGCCTCCGGGGACGGGTTGGTTTCGGATTCATCGAGAACCTCCGGCTCACCCGGCTTAATCCCACGGTGGACCTACATGGTCACACCAATAGCCCTTAAGAAGTTAGAGAATGATGAGAGAGAAATGATTATCCGAAGAGGGCTAGCACCTTCCAGTGGGTAATACCCGGGATTTCTATAGTAATAATTACATAGAAACAATTTGTGACATTTTAAGGGATTAAAATGGTCCAAGCAATAATTAATTATATTTAATTATTATATCTTAAAGTTGTTAAGATTAATGAGATGAACAAAAATAACCTTTTAATAGTTAAAAGGTAAAAGGAGTAAATTTATGGGTTGTTAATGTAATTCTAGTTTAGTTTACATGGGCCCTTGAATAATATTGATTATTCAAAGGGGTAGCATATTAAATTCGTGGGGTCCCTTTATAAAATAAGATTTTATTGGGCTTGGAAGTGAAAAATAAATAATTGCAAAATAGCCCAAGTATATATAAGTGCAAAGGTTGCATTTTTGTTCATTATTCACTTGTTCCACCTCAAACACAAACTAAAAAGCTCTCTCTCCTAGCAAGGCCACTCACCTAATCCTCTCAAGTGGTGTTAAAATGTGGAGGTTTCATCCTTTTGAAGCTAATCTTCATCAATCCAAAGCAAAGAGGTAGGTATAATCTCATATCCAAGCTTTGCATGTAAACCGTTTTTTTAATCCATGCTTTCATGCTTTCATTCTCCATCTCCACCACTCTTCATGCATGCTGAATCTTTCAAATGGTATCAGAGCTAAAAGCTCCTTGCATGTCGAATTTATAAGCTAAAATGGCATTTCCATGTATTCATATGTTCATCAAACTTGGTTGAGTTTGCATGTTAGTGATATGGTTCAAAAATGTTTTTTTCATAGTAGATCTTTACATGCATGTCTCGGGCCATACATAGATCAGAGGTATATGTTCATTCTTCTTCTCATTCTTATATGTTTGAATGATGATAATGGTTATAATGAGCATGCCTTAGTATTGGATGAGTTGTTTGATTGTAATAAGCATGTTTTTGATGCATGTGTATGTCTCGGCCATCTCTTGATCTTTGGAAAACATGTTTTTCTTCTTGCTCTAATATGTTTGGGTATGTTAGAATATGATTTAAAGCAAGTTTGGATGATGATTATTGCATGAAATGTGTTGAAAACTACATGCATGCATATATGTCATTTTTCGGGGGAAACCATGACTAGTTTGCCATAAAAATGTTATTTCATTCATGTATTGATGAATGATGTTTTAGGAAATGTTGCATGATGATTCATTTAGAAAATGTTCATGCATGTTCATTTCCATTACTTTGATTAAATGGTTTATGCTTTGACATGCTAAATGTGTTATCTTTAATTTGATTAAAGTATATTTTTGCATGAAGTGTATGCAAATGTTGCAAGTGTTTAGTGGTGGAATTTGATGTTAGCATAAAGTTATGGATTATTCATTCATATGATGAATTATGATATTATATATGATTGTGGTAAATTTAATGTAGGATGTTTAATTTGATTAAATTATCTTATAATGCATCATTGCATGGCATAAATTATTATATTTTTGAAATATAATAATTTGGTTGTTTGAATGGTTTCAAAAATGATGATGCAAGATGGCATGATTGTCTTTGAAAAGATAAATATGTCATAAAAAGTATTACTTTAGTTAAAAGTAACTTGTGTCATAGAATGATTACTCTTGGAGTAATAAAACCCATATCTATGTCATGCATGACTTTTGTGAAAAAGTATTGAAATGATGCTAACAATTAAATAGTATATCTTTGGGTGGAATATGACAAAAGTGTTTGTGTAATGATTCCTATAAAATGTGTAATTGTTGCATGGCCCAAAGTTATAATTAAATTACCACATAAATATATATATAATATATATTAATATATGAGATATATTTATATATTTATATTCATGCCTTTAAATAATTGTTTATTATATTTGGTATGAATGTTTAATATTTATTTATGTGATGAATGAATATTAGATTAGAGGGTTGATCATAGGGCGCCATTTGTTTTCAAAATATTCAAAAGTATTTGTTAATATTCTTTTTATTAAATGGCTTGTAATAATTAAATTTTATTTATTTATTTTTAATCGGGCCTGCGTGCCTAAGATCCCAATATGTAATGGAATCGGCTAGGACGAGAACCGAAGAAGCGTCCGGATGACGATCAATCAAGATATAGTATTAGGGTAAATAGTTTGCCTTTAGGATGTATTTTAAAAGAAAAGCCCCCATGGTCAACCCATATGCTTTAATTTATGCATATATGTGATATGTATGAATTGTTAATTAAACATGGCATGCTAAAATGAATTAACTAAAGGTTAAACCTAAATCTCCCCAATTTAAAATTATTAAATCCAAGTCTCCCATTGTGGGATAACTAAATTCTTTGATATAAATTTTAATATCCCAAGATTTCTATTATGTGAGGATACAATCTTTATATCATAGGGAATTAAAGGTTGATCTTGTTCTTGGATGGATATTTTTTCACCTTGACCAAGAATTCTATTATGTGAGGACATGATGAAAATGCCATCCTAAGAAAGCTACAATGGTTCGGATTTAACTAGCCTCGGAGGGTACCAAGAATTCTATTATGTGAGGTATCGGGAAGCTAGGACAAGGGAATATGAATCAAACCTTATATAGTGATATAAAGGAAAAGAGTTTCCTACTTATTAGACTTAATTAACCAAGAATTCTATTATGTGAGGTTAATTGAATTTGATAAGAAATTGATTCCCCCACTAAGAAATTTAATCCAACGAAAATTTCGGATCCTTTTATTTAAAAAGGAGTGTAGGACTCGAATAAAATAGTGGAGCTAATTTGATTATGCATTAAAAGGTTTAAAAAGATTACAAGACACTAATAAAATTACTTTTTCTTTGCGCTTTCATCTTTGTGATAAATAATCGAAAAATGGCCAACAATGTTCTCCTAAGGATAATGGACAATAACATGTTAACCGGACCCAACCTAAGATTGGCTAAGAAATCTTAGAATTGTTCTAGATTTTGAAAGAATTGTTATGTCCTAGAAGCACTTCTTCCACTTGATATTGGATTGGATGCTCCACAAAAGGTTGAGCTTGATGCTCTTGAAAAGTGGAGAGAGGATAGTAGGAGGGCTAAAAATTACATGTTAGCCTCCATGAATAGAGAACTTCAAACTAAGCATGAAGAGGTTTCAAATGCTTATGATATCCCTCATAGCTCTACAAGAGTTGTATAGCAAAATCCAAAGAGGTTGGTTGAGTATGAATTGTGTGCATCCCTCTTTAGCATGAAGTTGAGGAAGGGGAACCTCCAGGTTGATCATACTCTTAAAATGATCAATGGATTAGATCGATTCGGATGGATATGGGGTGTCATGCCGGGACCGCCTTTCAAAGTGGAATTTGATTCTACAATCCCTTCCTCCAGTTATAAACCGTTTATAACCTAACTACAATCTCATAGGATTGGGAGAAAGAAACCTCTCAATCAAGCTAAATGAGCTTAAAGAATTTCACGACATAATGTGAAAGGGAAGGGACATGAGGATGTTTTGCCGCCTCCACTAGCGGGGCCAATAAAAAGCCCAAAGTGTTACCTAGGAAAGAGGTCAAAAGTTGGACCCAAGAATAAGAGCTTCAAGAAGGCCCGGCAAAGGCAAAAGAGAAAGCCCGATGCAAAAAGGAAAATGTTTCCACGTGGAAAAAGATGGACATTGGAAGAGGAACTGTCTCAATACAGGGCGATCGAAGAAAGGCAAAGGAAAAGCAGGTATGAACCAATGTCTTATGATTGAATATGAATTAAGTGTTAATTAGATAGTCATTCCTGGATATTAGATTGGCCGGAACAACATCTCATGTTTGTATGTCTTTGCAGTACTTGAGAATAGTTACGAGGTGACAAAGGGCGAGATCATTTTGAGGATGGCAAATGGGGCACGAGTTGCGCCGAGGCCATGGGGACTTGCTCACTAAGACTACCTTGAGGGACATGTTTTGAATTTGTTTAAAGTATTGTACTTTGAAAAGGCCACAGAAACATCATTTCTATTTACGCTTTGTGTAAGGGCAGGTTATTATATCTTGTTTAATGGAAATGAATGTTCAATACATTTGGAAATGTTTTTAGTTGGTAAAGGCTGTGAATACAAATGGTTTGTATGTCTTAGAATTGAATGACTATGCTTCAATCAATACCATTTCTAATAAAAGAACTTCGATACGAATCAAATCCTAAAATTCTATGGCATCATAGATTGGGTCATATAGGAGAGAGAAGATTAATACGCTTGGAGAAAGTGGGATCCCTAAACTCATTGGGTTACAGAACCTATCCCAACTGGTTGAATCATGTCTCAGGAAAGATGACCAAGTCTCCTTTAAGAGTAAAGGAGAGCGAGCTAAAGAACTTTTAGAACTCATACATACGATGTGTGTGGACCATTTAGTACTTTAGCTAGGGGGAGGATTTGAATATTTCATTGCCTTTACAGATGATATGTCACGGATATGGGTATTTGTATTTAATGAAATGCAAATCTGATCCTTTGAAAAAATTGAGGGAATTCAAGAATGAAGTAGAAAATCAAGCCCTGGAAAGAGTATTAAAATACTACGATCGATCGTGGGGTGAATACTTGAGTACTGAGTTTCAAGAGTTCTTAAAAGAAAAATGGGATCATCTCACAATTGACTCCTCGCTTATACACCCAAGCTTAATGGAGTGTCGAAAGGAAAGAAATCGTACCTTATTGGATATGGTACGATCGATGGTGAGTTTTCTGAGACTTACACATGTCTCTGGGGATACGCTCTCCGGACCGTTGTGCACATCCAATAATAAGGGTCCCGTCTAAAAGCTGCCCGAGAAAAACACCGTATGAGATATGGTATGGAAAACGTCCCAAGTCCCTCGAATTATATGAAGATTTGGGGGCTGCTTGAACTTATGTTAAATTGGTTAAATCGATAAGGTGGATGTTAAATCCGAGAAGGGTCGGTTCATTGGATATCCCCTAAAGATAGTTTAGGATATTGCTTTTTACTTCCCAAGTGATCAAAGAGTTTGGATCGGTAGAAATGCGCGCTTCCTCGAGAACGAGTTCTTGGAGGAAGGCGGCATTGGAAGAAATATTGAACTCAAGGAAGAGTTCGAAGAGCCAAGAACCGAGATTCTTTGGAGATGGAGCTCCACTCAACGAACCTCGTATCGATACTATGGTTCCCGATCGAAAGTCTTCTAGAATGTCGAAACCTCCCAGGGAGAGATATGGGTTCCTACATGAGCAAGATTTTGAATCTTACTTAGTGGGAGTAGATGATCATGGTGATGATCCTAGAAGCTACAAAGAAGCAATCTTTGGATAGAGATTCAGGGAAAATGGCTAGAAGCGATGGATTCGAGATAGAATCCAATGCATGCCAATCAAGTATGGTCGCTTGTGGATCCACAGGGAATAGTTCCTATAGGTTGTAAATGGTCTACAAGAAAAGAAAAGGTTGGCAAGGGATGGGGAGGTGGTAAGACCTTCAAAGTTGGATGGTGGCCCCGAAAAGGTTATACTGAAACAAGGATTGGATTATGAGGAAACCTTCTACTTTGTAGCTATGATTAAATCCATCCGTATAATGCTAGCCATCGCAGCATACCATGATTATGAAATTTGGCGATGATGGATGTCAAAAACAAAGGCTTTCCTCATGGGTTTATTGGGGAGAAAACATCTATATGGAACAACCGATAAAGGTTTTGTATCCTCTATTTGAAAGACATAAGGTATGCAAATTGCATCGATCCATTTATGGATTGAAGCAAGCTTCAAGAAAAAAGTCGGAACATTCGATTGGACGACATAATCAAATCGTTTGGTTTTGTCAAGAATCCGGGATGAGCCCTCCCCGTATACAAATGGGTTAAGATCATGCCATCACGTTTTCTTTCATATTATATGTAGATGACATACTTTTGATGGGAAATGATATAGGCATGATGACAGAGGTTAAGGTTTGGTTGTCCAAAACCTTCTCGATGAAAGACTTAGGAGAGGCGACATATGTCCTTGGCATTCGTGTCTATAGAGATAGAAACGAAAAGGGTAATTGGATTATCCCAAAAATTGTACATAGAGAAAATGCTAAAAAGATTTAGCATTGGAGAACTCTAAGAGAGGTCTTTTGCCCTTCACTCATGGTCTTCATCTTTCTAAGGAGATGGGTCCAAGAACCCGATGAAGAGCGACAAGCCGGATGCGTAATGTGCCTTATGCGGGTCTTTGCCGAGGTAGCTTTTAATGTCGCAATGCTATGTACAAGACCCTGGATATAGCTTATGCTTGTAAGTTGTTCCTGCGGAGATATCAATCAAACCCGAGGAGAAACATTGGTCGTTGTAAAATCGATCCTTAAGTACTTGAGAAGAACTAAGGATCTAGTTAGGGTTATGGATGTTCCAGAGTTAAACATTCAAGGGGGATACTGCGGTTCGATTTCCAATCCCAGATATTGATGATAGAAAGTCTACGTCGGGAAGGTACATTTTTATATGTAATTGAGTCTTTGTTAGTTGGAAAAGTTCCAAACAAACACCAGGTGACTCCCCACTGCAGTAAGGCCCGAATACATTCTGCAGGCGTGAAAAGGAGATTGTTTGGATGCGAAAGTTCCGTAATTGAACTTGGTGTGGTTCGAACATGGGCTTACCCGATAAGCATGTTTTGTGACAATCTGGAGCTATTGCACAGGCAAAGGAACCAAGGGGCACACCAAAAATCCAAACACATTCGCGTAAGTATCACATTTTGAGAGAATTCGTTGGAGCTGGAGAGATTTTGATTCCCAAGAACTCCTCTGAGAAAATGTAGGCTGATCCACCGACCTAAAGGCGATGACACTGAAGCAATTGGACCATCATCTGAGAAGATGGGTATGAGATACAACATCGAATGGCTTTAGTGCCCAAGTGGGAGTTTGTTAGTGTATATTAGTGTATGCCCTCGAAACCATTCGTGTTGTCGGTTTGAGTATTTTTGTCTTGTATCTATATATATCATAAATAACGAAGAAGAAAAGTTCTTCAATTCATATATGTAAATTGCTTCCTTTATTCAGTCATGCATTTAAAATAAAGTATGTATATGGAATGTCTAGATGATTCATTTAATAGGTAAATGAATTATTTCGAAAAGTTCTTCATGGAAGCAATATAAAATTTGGGCAACTATATTGTACAAAGAGGCATACGGGATGCTTCAAAGATATCATGAGTTGATATAAGTACGGATGACGATGATAGTCATGTCACTAGGGCATTGGTATGGATTAACGGTTGTGATGTTTTTGAGCGTGGTTAAGGAATAACGACAAATCACTTGGAAAAACATGTAGTCAATGATTTATCGCTTTGGTTATATCGTTCGTTACGATGTAGTCCTTTGACACGAGACATTGTAGTCGGATCGATATGGATGCGTATGGTTCATACCTTGTATAAGTACGAGACTAATCATGTTTTGTACAATAAAGCCTATTTGGTCATACGTTGTTCATATGCGGAAGGCGACGATGGTCAGAGGGGATCCATTGACTGGAAATATAGGATCGGGAGTACAGCGACTCCATCGGATTCGAGTTCCTAGACGAAACCCCCATCGATAAATGTTTTCGGAAAACTGAATCTCTCGGCGAGTCTATTATTAGTCATACAAAAGTAAAGTTTGTGATGACAAGTTCGACATATTGATCGACAATTCGGTAGAAGATCGAGTTTAGGATTTTGACGTTCCATGAATCCATACTCGATTAGGATATCCCAATGGAGGGACTTTACGCATGGTACGTATGATATGAAATGGGTTCGATGAAGTATTTCTTCATCGTGGTTTAGGACTATGGCACATTGCTAGATGTTTACCATAGTCGTTGGGCCTTTCGACGGGTTTCGGATTCATCCCAGAGCCAAGGCTCCACGGCTAATCCGCGGTGGACCCTACATGGTCACACCAATAGCCTTGAGAAGTTAGAGAATGATGAGAGAGAGAAATGATTATCCGAAGAGGGCTAGCACCTTCCGAGGGTAATAACGGGATTTCTATAGTAATAGTTACATAAAAACAATTTGTGACATTTAAGGGAAGGGTTAAAATGGTCAAGCAATAATTAATTATATTTAATTATTATATCTTAAAGTGTTAAGATTAATGAGATGAACAAAAATAACCTTTTAATAGTTAAAAAGGTAAAAAGGGATAAATTTATGGGTTGTTAATGTAAACTAGTTTAGTTTACATGGGCCGGGCCCTTGAATAATATTGATTATTCAAAGGGGTAGCATATTAAATTAGTAGGTCCCTTTATAAAATAAGATTTTTATTGGGCTTGGAAGTGAAAAATAAATAATTGCAAAATAGCCCAAGTATATATAAGTGCAAAAGGTTGCATTTTTTGTTCATTATTCACTTGTTCACTCAAACACAAACTAAAAGCTCTCTCTCCCAGCCAAGGCCACTCACTAATCCTCTCAAGGTGGTGTTAAAGTGGTGGAGGTTTCATCCTTTTGAAGCTAATCTTCATCAATCCAAAGCAAAGGAGTAGGTATAATCTCATATCCAAGCTTTGCATGTAAACCGTTTTTTTAATCCATGCTTTCATGCTTTCATTCTCCATCTCCACCACTCTTCATGCATGCTGAATCTTTCAGTATCTAGTCAGATGTGCGCTGATATGTCCATTTTTGGCCATCGTTAATAGCAAGGGTTTTGGCCGTTGATGGCAAGTGTTCAAGCAGTTGACAACCATAATCTTGTCGTCAACGATGGCCGATCCATTCTAGGGGCCGTCTAGCCATCATTCGAGGCGGGTGTGTCGTTTGGTGGTTTTGGAAACGATGGCCGATGGTTGGCGGGTGGCTGATTCCCGGCCACCACCCTTGGGTAATTTTTTCAAAGTGCAGGGGTATTTATGTCCTAAAAATTTTGTTTATAAGGATAAAATAGTCCCTGAATTTTTTTGTTAATTTTTTTCAAAACAAGGGTATTTTTGTCCAAAAATTTTAATAGTTGAGAGTAAAATTGTAACAAAAATATGATCACCAAGGAATCTTAAAATACTTAAGAAAATGGAAATAATTATATTACCTCCTATATTACCAACATTAATTACTATTGGTTTTGAAAGATTACTGGAATCTTATATTACTTAACAATCAAACGTGATAATCAAGTAATATAAGATAACATTATCTTAGTAATCTCCCATTACACCTAACCAAACACACCTTAGAGTATAAAATTACTATCTTCCTACATGAAATCTTACAAAAAAAAAAAAAAGAAAAAGAAAAAAAAAAAAAAGGATTCTAAAGCCTAGGAAGATAGTAATCTCAAGTGAATACATATCAAAACAATCAATTTGAAATCTAATAACAGAAATAGAAAAATACTTATTTTTGAAATTATGAACGTTGTTTAAAAGAAAAGTTCAATTTTTAAGAGATTTCAAATCACATCTTCAAGCTCACTTTAGCACCAAGTGAGACTATTCGGACGGGTTTATCTATTTACTTGAGCACCACATTTGGGTCCAGCTTTTTCTCCTTTCTCGTTGGACCCAAAACATAAAGAGAAATGAATTCAGGTCTTTTCATATATCATCATTCCGTTATTAGAGACATCTCTTTTTCTTCCCAATTCAGACTTCTTAAAAATTGAAAGGAACTATTGTTTGTTTCAGTGTTTAACTTAACTTTAAATAACTTAATCTAAACTTAGTTCTATCGTTTTATTGGTTTGCAATTGGTAGCTTGCTGAAATAATATGATGATTGGATTTGAATGACGAAATGAAGTTCCATGCCGTAAACATGGCAGGCATTATAATCCATCTACCAGGTGCCTTTACATATATTTTTCCTTAAACTTAGATAGTAAATTAGATACATTAAATTCTTTGGAGGTTATGATATTTTAAACATTTTTTAATATTTTTTACAAGTTTTTTCAATCAAATTAAACATGTATTTCTTCTTGGAAATTTTTATTTTTGATAAAACCTCAACGGAATGAGGGAATTTTATTGAACAACAAAGAAACTAAATACACCTAAAGAGGGGGACATGATGAGCCTTACCTCTTGAAAGCATGCTAATACATAATAATTAAAACAAAACAAAAAATGCCTAAGAAACTAAATGCATAAATGCACACAATTAACCAAAAGAGAAACAACACAAATTATTTTATTCTTTTGCAAGCTTGAAGCCATTCTACTCAATCAATTGTCCTGGTTTGATTGTTTGAAGGCATCTAGGGAAGATCCATTTTGGTTGAAAACATATGTGAAACCATGTTCATGGTTGGCCTAAAATTTGGATTGGAATCGAAGCAATCAATTGTTAGCTTTGTGATTGCTATCAGTTGATCTTGAATAGTAGGTGGAGGAAGTGGAAGGCTTTCATCCAAAACATTGTTCAGCAACAAGTTCTTCCAAGTGAAAGGAGAGGATAGAGTCGGAATGATATCACCCGGATGCTTTCCTTTGATCACTTCCAATGCAAACACCCCAAAACTATATGCATCACAATTTTCAGTTACCTTCATTGTGTGAGCAAGTTCTGCAAAGTGAAAGATAAATGATGAGATCATATTTCATAACTACTTTTTTTTTTTTTTTTTACGTAAGTAACTAAACAATCAAGGCAATAATAAATGAATTATATATACCTTGTGCAATATATCCGTATGTGCATGCAACTTGTGTCCAATTGGATGAGTTTGGCTTGAGAAATTTGGCAATTCCAAAGTTTGAAACATGAGCTTCATATTTTGAATCCAGCAACACATTTTGCTTGATATGTCTAGATGGACTATTGGTGGGAAGCAATCATGGTGTATGTAGGACAAGGCATTACACACACCTTTCAAAACATTTACTTTCTTACCCCAATACAGTTCTCTTGCTGTAGCTTCATTACTCAAGAATGTGGCCAAGGTACCTCTTTCAAGATACTCATAAACTAAAAAAAGTCTCTAGAATGTAAACAAAAACCAAAAAATTTCACAATGTTTCGACGTCGTACCTCTGTTAATCCCTTTATTTCATTTTAAAACTCTTTTTGGTCTTCTATCTCATCAGGTTGAAGGGAGTGAAATTTCTTTATCGCCAAAATAGTCCCTAACAAAAGTTGGGCTCTGTAAACACTTCCAAATCCACCCTCCCAATGCAATACTTGCCATCAAAATTCTTTGTTGCACTCACAATTTCTTCGTACATTATTCTTCCATCAAAAGTTAATACAGAAAGAATTTCATCCTTGTTCACACTTCTATGTTGTTTCGGTGACTCTTGCTTTTTTCTTCAGAAACAAAAGAACATTAAAGTCACCACAATTAGAAGAGCAAGTGCTCCCGAAACAGCAAAGGAGATGACCAACCTCTTTCCTATGACGTGCTTGTGTGATATGAGCGCCTGGCAAGATGTCAATCCACTAACATTACCACACAATCCTTTATTCCCTTGTAATGCTTCAATGGAAGCATCTTGAAATGCTTTGTTGTTGGAAATTGGACCTTGTAACTCATTATAAGATATGTCAATACTTGAAAAGCTATGCATATCTTCAAAACAACTTGGTATTAAACTAGAAATGTTATTGAAGGAAAGATTTAATTTTTCCAAACTCTCCAAATTACATAACTGAGATGGTATCTCTCCTTTGAGAAAGTTATGACTCAAATCTAGCTCTAACAGTTGAAACAAATATCCCTATTGGAATGGAATTTCGAGGTTAAACTGATTGTTTCTCAAATTCAAGTAGTGCAATTTTGACAAGTACCCTAAATCTCTTGGGATTGACTTGGTTAATCTATTTTTGGAGAAATCAAGAAACTCAAGTTCTTGGAGTAAGCCAACTTCATGAGGTATGCCTCCAGAAAGTTGATTCCTAGTTAAAATAAGCTTGTTAAGAGAAGTCAACCTTCCAAGTTCCATTGGAATCTCTCCAATTAAATGATTTGAAGAAAGGTCAAGCTCATGTAGTTCAGTTGAGTTTTGAATCTCAGGCAGGATGCTCCTAGTAATATTATTCCCAGAAATATTAAAAGTGCCTAACTGTGAGCACTTCCCCAAGTAGATGAAATTTCACTATAAAATTTGTTGTCACTAAGAACTATGAAATTTAGATTTGGATAGATGCCGAAATCTTTAGAAATATTTCCAATGAAGTGGTTTTTTTAAGTGGACTTCTAATTAAGCTAGTGCAATCTCTTAAATCTTTGGGGATACGGCCAAGCAATTGGTTCTCACCAACGACAAAGTGCGTAGGTGATCAACTTCAACAAATATTATGGGGAAGAGAGCCATTTAGTTAATTTTGCCCAATTGTAGATCCGAAATGGACTTCAAGTTGCCTATCTCCTCAGGAATGGTGCCATAAAGGTTGTTGGTGTAGAGAATAGAGGGCTAAGTTGCTCAAATTTCCAATGGAAGGAGGAATAAAGCCACTCAATTGATTTGTGCTCAACACGGGAGGGTTGAAATGGATTTCAAGTTGCCTATCTCCTTAGGAATTGCACCGGAAAGGTTGTTTGTATGGAGGTATAAAATTCTTAAGTTGCTCAAATTTCCAATGGAACGAGGCATAGAGCCACTAAGTTGATTTGTGTACAACTCTTGATCCGAAAGGGACTTCCAGTTGCCTAACTTCTTTGGAATGGCGCTAGAAAGGTTGTTTTTGTGGAGGTATAAAACTTTTAAGTTGCTTAAATTCCCAATGGAATGAGGAATAGAGCCACTCAGTTGATTTATGTTCAACTCTAAATTTGCAAGGGACTTCAAGTTGCCTATCTCATTAGGAATTGCGCCAGAAAGTTTGTTGGTGTTGAGGTGTAAAACTTTTAATTTGCTCAAATTTCCAATGGAAGGAGGAATAGAGCTAGTCAGTTGATTTATGCCCAAATCTATTTCTGAAAGGGACTTCAAGTTGCTTATCTCCTTAGGAATGGCACCAAATAAGTTATTGGTGTGGAGGTATAAACGTCTTAAGTTGCTCAAATTTCCAATGGAACAAGGAATAGTGCCACTCAATTTATTTATGTTCAATCCTATAACCGAAAGGGATTTCAAGTTTTCTCTCTCCATAGGAATGACTCCAGAAAGGTCGTTAGTTTGGAAGTTGATAACTTCTAAGTTGCTCAAATTTCCAATGGAAGGAGGAATGGAGCCATTCAATTGATTTGTGTTCAACTCTAGATCCAAAAGGGACTTCAAGTTGCCTATCTCCATAGGAATGGCACCAGAAAGGTTGTTGGTATGGAGATATAAACCTTTTAAGTTGCTCAAATTACCAATGGAAGAAGGAATAGAGCCACTCAATTGATTTTTGTCTAACGCTAGAGCCAAAAGAGAGTTTAAGTTGCTTATCTCCTTGGGAATAGACCAGATAACTGATTGGAAAAAAGGTAAGGGACCTCTAAATTTGTTAGGTGACTGATTTGAGCAAGGATAAAACCAAAGACTTCATTCAAGCTTAGATCAAGGAATGCAAGATTGGGAAATATTGAAAAGGCAAATTCATGAAGCGTACCTTTTAAACTTGTACTGGTCAGGTTAATACTAATGATATTTCCAGCATGGTTGCAAAAAGATTCCAAACCAAGTACATGGGTTGATTTTGGTTTTGAGGTGAGTAGAAGAATTTTTGGCATTCACAGAAGAAAGAGTCCATGATGACAGAATAGAATGGCTCTGGTTTTGAAGACTAGCTAGTGCTTCTTGAGTAGAATCAAAAGCAACATCAAGTGAAGAATATTGTGACATAACAGCAAACAAGATCAAGGAAACAAGTGAAAAAACTCCTCTTCCAAGGTTGGAACCAACCCCATTGTTTATGATATCATGTAATGCATATCATACTTTCGACGGTTCGTAACAAAAAAACCAATCCAACTGTGGTTTAAACTGGATAATTTGAAAATTTTAGTTTTTTAGTCGAATTAACCTGATTCGATCATCGATTTTCGATTCAACCAGTTGAACCAGCCAGAGTTTTAAAATCATGCTGACAAGTGAATGATAATGGAAATAAATGTTGATATGAAGGTGACAACTTTAATGTTCATTTTATGGTGAATTCAACTCTATACCATGTGTACAGTCAGGATCTCGTAACTTAGAAGACATTAGGAAGAGCAATAAATGGAGAAAGTACAGATGTGAAAAGAAGAAAAGAGGACAGGTGTTGATAGCTGTACGGAAAATCGGTCCAACTGTAACCAGCTGGCAGTGATTGCTGCTTACGGCATAACCATTATTGCTAGCAACGGCTAATTAACTTCTTTATGCAGTCTCATGAGAAATGGAGATAGGCAGGCCGGTTTAATGACGAAGCGCTTCTCACGTGCTGTGTTGTTACTTGTCCCCATGACTGCTACGGCTACTGCTATAAAAAGAGATTTGGTCAATAGTAAAATGTAAGGTAAGACCGGTCATAAAGACTGGCAGGAAACAGTTTTATTTATTTATTTATATAATGGAATGCCCAATTATATCAAATTATTTATTTAGGATATTTATTTATTTATTTGAAAGTTGGGGACATTTATAGAATTTTGCAGAGACAAAAATCTTCTTCAAAAATGACAAAAAGTAAAAGAAGGGAAGGCTATATATATATATATATATATGAAGAAGATTTTTCCATGAATATTTGTATAAGGCCGTGGAACATGCCTCATCATATGTATAATAGTCAATGGAGGGATTTTGCAATACCAAAAATATTTTTAGATGGTCAAATCATCTTCTTGATCAGTTTGAAATTTGGTATATATTTTGTTAAAAATTATTAGCATTTTCTTACTTAAAAATAAGAACAATTTGAGTAATTTTAGAATATTTCATGAATAATTATCTGATTAAACTTTGTTAAAACATTTTGAGGTGCACCCTAAATGAGCTTCTATTCCACTAAAATCAATATTATAGATATGATGAAATCGAATTTACCCAAACTGAGGGATTATTGGGTACTTATAGTGTCATAATGTACAATTTGAATGAAAAACCCGCTTTTAAAAGATTTTGGCTTTCAAAAGAGATATACAGTAGAACCTCTTTATGGTCATAATGTTGGGACTAACTAAATTTATTAGTACGAGGAGATTATTATTTAATAGATGTGTAGTTACAAGAATTATTGTTTTGGTTAAAAAATTATTGTTTCGATTTCTTATTTTATAATTCATGTTTTAGTAGTATTATGATTTCAATTCATTATTTTAGTAGCATTAGGATAGTATAGAAATGAATATCGAAGAGTAATTACAAAATTGAGTGATCAGATACGATAATTTCACCACACTAATCAAATGGATATTAAT
>CM047747.1:7295107-7457764 GCA_026225825.1 Pistacia integerrima
TATTCCATTATAAACATTAGTACAAAACTTAATTAAATAATTAGAAATTTAATTAATTATAATATTAAATTATAGATTTATAGTATGATTGTTTAATTAATTGTTTATGTTTTGGTTTTGATTGAGAAATTTTATGTGAATTGTGATGAATTGATTGAATTCAAGTGTCGCCTAGAGATTAGAGGATTTATGAGTCACATTGGACACAAATGAATGAGTAATCAAAGTTTGCTAGGCGTGTGTTTGTAAACTTTTAAGGTATTTTTGTTATTTTTTAAACTAATAGGGGGGTATAGAATATATTTGGGGTGTGTTTGCAAACTATCAGACTTATGTAATGCGGTGCATTTTGTAATTATATGTATACTATACGCGTTTGTAACAGATTCAATTCAGTAAAGTTTTTTCTGTTTTTCTCTTCAAATAGAGTCTCGTTTTTCTCTGGTTTTCTTGCATATTTTCTTGATTTTCTTCTAATCTTTCATGGTATCAGAGCTATAGACAAGCGTCAATGGCTTATTCTAATCCTGAGTTCTCCAATCTTGGTGCGAAAACAGAATCTGAGCAAGTTACTAGCTTTGGAGCTGGTAATTTAGCTACTCATTCAACACTGCCTATGCTCTAAGTGAAGCTAATGGAGAAGAATTATGGGTGCTGGAGGTCCCAAGTCTTCCCTGCTCTTGCGTCACACGACCTTGATGGCTTCATTACCGGTGAGAATACATGTCCTCCCATGTTTTTACTTGAAAAATCCACTGCTTGTGAAGAATTTGTTAAAAGATCAAACCCTAAGTACTTCAATTGGAAATGCACAAATCAATTCTTAGTTAGCTAGTTGTTTTCGTCCATATCTGAGTCTATGTTCAGACATGTAGCTAAATGTGTTAGTTCGTATGAAATTTGGAATACCCTAGAATTACATTTCCAATCGTTTTCAAAGGCCAGGACTTTACACCTATGAAATATGTTACAAACCACAACAAAGGATTTTTTGAGTATAATTGAGTATGTCTTAAAGATGAAGGAGTTAGGTGATGAGTTAGTAGCTAGTGGAGTGAATATTGGAGATGAGGAATTACTTTTGTATATTTTGGATGGTCTTGGACTAGAGTATGATGCTGTAATAGCTAGTTTAACACACAATAGTAGTATAGCCAGTATACAGGAAGCTCAATTTTTGCTTCACAAGCATGACATAAGGCTAGAAACCCTGGAATGTGAATAGGGCTTTAACAAATTTTCATGAGCATTTATCATCTGCACTAATAGCTTCCAAGCAAGGATCAGTAGATTCTCCCATAGGAATGCCAGTGAATTCTAATGTGCCAAGGATTGCAATTCAGAATAGTTCACATGTGGAACAATCTAGAGTACCAAACTATGCCCTCCTGTGTCTGGACTTGGATATCAGCATGGTTACTCACCTGGGGTTCATGGGAATAGGATCTCTCATCCTGTAGATGCCAAACATCAATTTCCCCGTGGAATACAGTTATCAAGGAAGGGTGGATTTAATCGAACATTTTTACTCATTGTACCATCACACTCCCTTTGCTCCTGACCTGCTGGGTGGTACTTAGTTTCATGGTAATGTGATGAAAGGAAGAGGCAGAGGTCGAGGATATTTTAAGCCAAAGTTAATTTGCCAAGTATGTGGCAAATGCGGCATTCATTGCGAGTTACCATAGGTTTGGTCAGGAGTATCAAAGCTTTGTCACACCCTCGTATGGTCCCACCGGTTTGGCAAGTTCCTCAATATAATGCACAGGGGTCTCCCTAAAATACAGCAGCTCCCTTGTCGAGGATAATTTTTCTAGTGTCTCTAATGAGTCTATCCAGGGGTTACTAGCTACTAGTTATCCTTAACATAATTCTTTCAATAACTCTTTTACTGTTTTTCATGATCACTCTGCCTCACACCGATTAATGCAACTCGAATTTACATAGCACCCTGTACTTGCCGCTCACTCTTCATATCAATGCACACCTCGGCATCAAAACACAAGTAGCGTACTCAAATGCTACATTTTCTAAAGTTGCTCCTGAGTCATCAATACTGCAGGAAACAACTATCAAGCAATAGTAACTTGCCCCCTCAAACAAAGAATGATCAAGCCCGGTATATGGATTAGGAGCTTCTCATCACATGACAAGATGGCTCTAACCCTTTGATGCTTAAAGGCCAACTATCTAGGATGTTTTAAAGTTCAAGTTGGGAATGGAGGATTTATTCCCATTACCCATACATGTATGCTTTTGGTACCTTCTTTTGATACTCATAAAGTTGTCAAACTTAAGAATATACCTGTGTTCCAAAGATTGCAAAGAACCTCGTTAAGTATCTCACAGATTACTAGGGATAATCAGTTATAGTAGAGTTCCATACTAATGTTTGCTTGGTAAAGGATAAGGATAAGTGGGATGTGCTACTTCAAGGGATTGTAAAGAATGGCCTTTACCAACCTTAACCCCCGTCCCCACTCATGTTAGGGCCCTTCTCTGCACAAGTCTACGGCAATGCAGTTTCTTCTTTACTAATAAAACCGAGTGTTATTCCCAATATGGACCCCCCACGGCTGGGTGTTGGCTGAGCTCAAGCTACTCACCTTCTAGTTTAGGATTAGAGAGTGATGTTAATTCCCGCCATCCTAGCTTTAATTGTAATAAAGATACAAGTGTAGATTTGCCCTTATTATGGCATGTCAAATTGGGACATCCAAATATGAGAACTCTTCATGCTGTGTTGGAAAAGTTAAATGTAAAGCATAATGTGAGTAATAAAAGTTGTCGCCTTTTGTAAAGCCCGTCAAGATGGGAAACTACAACAAGCCTCATTTTCTAGCATCTAAATCTAGAGCAAAGGCTCCCTTAGAGCTGGTTTATTCTGATTTATGGGGCCCAGCACATGTACTATCTAGGAAAGGCTATAGATACTATGTTATCTTTGTAGATGATTTTAGTAAGTTTACTTGGATTTATCCTCTAAAACTAAAATCTAAGGCTTGTGCTGTGTTTGTTCAGGGCCACTTGTTTGTTGAGAAACAATTCAATTGGAAATTGAAATGCTTACGCAGTTAGGTGAGAGTTTAGGAGTATTTCTGGCTACTTACAACAAAATGGAATCATGTTTAGGCACCCGTGCCCTTATCTCTATCAGCAAAATGGGAGAGTAGAGAGAAAACATAGGGCTATTACGGAGTATGGACTATCTATTCCCGCACATGTTGGTATGCCCTCGAAATTTTGGTGGTCAACCTTTAGTATAACTACCTACATCCAACAGTATTACCTAACTGCTCTTGAGTTTGTCTCACCTTACTATACTCTATTCAACCAGGGGGAACCCACTTATGATGAGTTTAGGGTCTTTTGGTTGTAGTTATTATCCATATCTTAGACCCTACAATAAACATAAGCTATCTTATCACCACGTAAAGATGTGTTTTCCTGGGTATAAATCTGTCTCACAAGGGTTATTTGTGTCTACCTCTTGCTGGTAGAATATATGTTGTCAAACAAGTAAAATTCAATGAAGCTGAATTTCCTTTCACGACTGATTTTAAGATGAATGGTTCAGCTGGTGCTCTTACTCCAAATTCAAGATCTAAGAACAACACAATTCAACCTTGGGTGTCCCTCAAGATATTTTAAGAAACCTTGATAAATCTGGTCTTCCTTCAGGTGCTCTTAATTTTGACTCTAACTCACCAAATTCCACTCTCGGGGGTTCCACTGTTCCTTCAAATCCAGCTATTGTTTCTAATACTGATTATCCATCAGCTGTGTCAATACCATGTGCTTCTTCGGACCACTTAAATGATCAGTTTGAGTCAGTGAATGAACTTCTGGTGTTGATACAGTATGTCCAACTTCTGATCCAGTACCATGTTCTGTCATAAACTTAGAGGTAGTACTACCTTGCTCCTCTAATTCAACATTGAATGTTCATCCTATGGTTACTAGGTCCAAGAGTCACATTACTACATCTAAGTATCAAGCTTTAGTGTCATCATCCACTATACTTTGAGCCCAAATCATGAATCGAAGCTCTACAAACTCCCGAGTGGAAACAGGCCATGGAGAGTGAGTATCAAGCCTTGTTGGACAATAAGACATGGGAATTGGTTCCATATGAAGTAGGCATGAATGTAGTTGGAAGTAAATGGGTTATTAAGACCAAAGTTAATTCAGATGGTACATTACTGAAATATAAAGCTAGGTTGGTTGCCAAAGGCTTCCAACAAACTCCGAGTTTGGATTATTTTGACACTTTCTCCCTCATTATCAAGGCTGCCATGATTAGGATTGTATTATCATTAGCAGTCCACCATAATTGGCCCATACAACAGCTGGATGTTAATAATGCGTTTTTGAATGGGGATTTAACAGAACAAGTTTTTATGTCACCTCCAGAAGGTTTTTACGTGCGAGATTCTTCCTATACCCAGGGGCCCCGGTTTGCAAGCTTCATAAGGCCTTATATGGTCTAAAGCAAGCTCCTAGCATGGTTTGATAAGCTGAAAAATGCTCTGCTGGACTGGGGTTTTGTTAATTCCACTTCTGATGTTAGTCTTTTTTTTTTACGAAGAGTCTATGCTTGTATCTCTTAGTATACGTTGATGATATTCTTGTGACAGGGAATGACTCTCAGTTGATTTCTCAAGTGGTGACTGATTTGAACAACAAGTTTGCCCTAAAAACTCTTGGTGAAGTTTAATATTTTCTCGGTTTTGAAGTCAAGAGAAGTAGTTCAGGACTATTACTGACCTAAACTAAGTATGCCCAGGTGATTTGTTACACAAAGCTTGTATGCGAGGGATTGTAAACCTTGCTCAACACCTATGGCGGCAGTGCTTGAAAACTTGGTAAGGAAGATGGTGAATTTTTGATCAACCAACACTCTATGGAAGCATTATTGGAAGGTTGCAATACCTCATTACGTCCCAGACTAGATCTGGCATTTTCTGTCAATAAGTTAAGTTAGTTTTTTGCAACATCCTACAGTAGTTCACTGGACAGAATGTAAAAGAGTTCTATGGTATGTTAAGGGTACTTTGGAGTATGGTATTCTGTTTATAAGAGATAAACCTTTTACTTTAGAAGCATTTTCGGATGTAGATTGGGCTAGAGATGTGGACTGATCAGAGGTCAACCAGTGGCTACGGTGTTTATTTCTTGGTGGAAACTTGATTCAATGGTCTTCCAGAAAACAAAGTAAAGTGGGTCATTATCTTCTATTGAGGCGGAGTATAGGTCACCTCGGTCCAAGGCTACGAATCGGTATGGGTGCATCATTTGTTTACTGAACTTGGGATCCCTATAAGTAATACTCCAGTGGTTTGGTGTGACAATATGAGTGCTGGAGCATTGTCATCCAACCCTATTTTTCATGCCCACACAAAACACATCGAGATTGATGTGCATTTTGTACGGGAGCTAGTCACCAGAAAATTACTAAATGTTCAGTATATTGCTTCCGAATATCAAATAGCGGATATTTTAACGAAGGCTCTAGCAAGTGCTAGATTTGCAATGTTAAGGGACAAACTAAAGTCAGCTCTTCTCTACCCAGCAGTACTAAAAGTTGAGAAAAATGTTTTCTGGTTCAAAGTAGCCTGCAGTGTTTTAAAGTGATCTGTAGTAATTTGATTTGTGGTTTGCTGCAATTTTTTTTTTTTTTTTTGTTCTGGTTCAGATATGATAAATATTGTTGCTTTGGCAAATTTGAAGTTGCAAGGTTTGAATTTGTTTTGCTAAATCAGGTGTCTGCAAGGGAGTTGTGTTATGTTGATATATGGTATACTGCAGAGTTATTTTTTTGTTGAGCAGATTTGAAGATACAGGGGAGTTGTATTGTGTTGATAGAATGTTTTTTGTAAGGCTTGAAGTTGCGAATATGGTATGCTGCAGAATTTTATGTTGTGAATATGGTATGCTGCAGGGGAGTTGTGTTATGTTGATATATGGTATACTGCAGAGTTATTTTTTTGTTGAGCAGATTTGAAGATACAGGGGAGTTGTATTGTGTTGATAGAATGTTTTTGTAAGGCTTGGAAGTTGTGAATATGGTATGCTGCAGAATTTTATGTTGTGAATATGGTATGCTACAGGGGAGTTGTGTTATGTTGATATATGGTATACTGCAGAATTATTTTTTTGTTGAGCAGATTTGAAGATACAGGGGAGTTGTATTGTGTTGATAGAATGTTTTTGTAAGGCTTGAAGTTGTGAATATGGTATGCTGCAGAATTTTATGTTGTGAGTATGTTATGCTGCAGAATTTTATGTTACAGAATTAGTCTTGTTGAAGTAGATTTGCAAAGAAGGTAGAATGGTATGCTGGAATTTTATGTTGCAGAATTATTATTGTTGAAGTAGATTTGCAGAGAAGGCAAAATTGTATGCTGCAGATTTTTTGTTCAAGGCAGAATTGTACGCTGTAGATTTTTTTTTCTTGTTGAGCAGATTTGCAGAGAAGGCAGAATGAAAACATTGCCATTGTGAGAATGCTGTGAAGATTGTTAAGCAGTCTGGTTTAATGGAAGATATGAATGAAAAGATTCTTGAGTAGTTTGGTTCAAGGGAAGATATGAAATATAAAGATAGTATAGTAGCTTGGTTTAAGAGAGAATATAGAATATATTTGGGGTGTGTTTGCGAAAACTATCAGACTTATGTAATCTTGGGGGTGTGTCTGTAAAATATTAGACTTATGTAATGTGGTGTGTTTTGTAATTGTATGTACACTGTATGCGTTTGTAACAGATTCAATTCAGTAAAGTTTTTTCTGTTTTTCTCTTCAAACAGAGTCTCGTTTTTCTCTGGTTTTCTTGCATCTTTTCTTGATTTTCTTCTAATCTTTCAGGGGGTAATTGATTTTTAATAGGATACTTGGGAAAAGAACCGAAACCTGCATTTTAGTTTCCAATTCCTTGAATTTAAGAACCTGCATTGTGCGGTTTCGGTTCTTTTTTTTTGGGAACCTGAATTGTGCGGTTCTGATTTCTGTTCCCCCAAAAAATGTAGGATACCTAGAACCGCTTACCCCTAAGATTTAGGATCTCGATTGAATTGGAAGGTGAATAGGATTCTAATTCCGATTTATGGACTATTGTGGGCTAATGGGTTGGAGTCCGATTCAACTTAAACTTGTGAAGCAGCCCTACTCGTAGAGTAGGCACTTTACAAGGTAGATTTAAGCGTAAACCGAGCCGAAATTGAGCTAAGGCTTTGAGTTGTAATATGTTGATTTCGTTATTGGATCTCGTCAGATTTAATATGATTTTTGGCCCATACAAATAGATATGTCAAATATTTTTTTTATTAAATTCATGTCATAAACGTCTTTTCTTTTTTGAAATTTAGTTAGGTATATATCAAAAGGCTCCATTTCAATTACAGATGCAATTCATCAAACTGAATTTAAAATGAAAACAAAGAGAAACTGAAAGAAGACGAGAGGACTTACATGTTGGTGATGTGAAAGAAAACGTTTTTTTTTTTCTCTGTTTTTTCTTATAAATCTCAACTTACTAAAAGTATGTTTTGCATGTGTAGAATAACAAATACATCTATATATAATTCTTAAAATTTAAATAAATATAAAATTTACTAAATAATAAGTTAATATATAATTTATAAATTTAAAAATATTGCTATTACAAGTGGTGGTCAACCGTTAGTCAAAGGTGGTGCATCGACGACACGGTGTTTTGACACGTTGTTTTGTCGCATGAGGCGCCAATCTTTCGTTGCCTTGTCTGACAAAAATCAATGTTAAATTTGGTAATTCAACTTGATTTTGATATATCGTGTTTTTCCTATCCCGATAAAATTGGTTGTGCCCCAATACACCAACATTAACTACCGGTTAATTGAAGTTGACCAGAGTTGACAAGAGTTGATTGACGGTTGACCTCCATTGGCAAGATCAAATTTTGCCTTGAATTTCCTCCTTTTTTTTTTTTTTTTTTAAGTATGAATTAAGTAATAATATATTTGATATAAATTATTCTAATACAATTTATAATTAATAACTTATGTCAAATATATTTTAACAAATAAAATATTCTCAGTTTTATCATTATACATACAACAACAATTTAAAATATAATTTACTAAACACATAATCATAGGTTTTTTCCATGAAAGATATATATATCATACACATTCAAACTTCTTTGGGAAATTGATTATTTTCAAAGTTGATTAAAAATTGATTAAGTTTAAAGCTAAAACAATACCAAACAAATCTTATTTTCTCATTAACACTAACTAAATTTAATGTGTTAAAAAATAATATATTTCTTATTCAAGTTTATTTCAATTAACTATTTATATGAGTTGAGATAATGTGGCTTAATTTTTGACACTTCTTTTTTTTAGTCGTTTATCTTTGTTGACCCAACAATGATAATATAAAGGTTTAAGATAATTAAATTTAATACCAGCTCAAAATCTCTCATCATCATTGAATAAAATATAAACGGTTTATTAAAAGTGTCATAAGACTTAGTCAATGTATTTCGACTTATTACGGTAGAAATGTCACATTTATTAAAATAACTATTTCAAAATTGAAATTAAAATAATATTACAAAGTAAATTTTAATTTTAATTCATAATGACATTTAAATATTTTTAATTGTAAAATGTATTTTTTCATTTACTATGTATAATTTAGCTCATTATCTAATACACAATTTTTTTAATTATTTAATAATTAATTTAAAATGTTAGAAGTATTTAATAATTTAAAATAATTGTTAAATTAGTTTTTAAAGTTTTTAAATATTTTTTTAATATAAATATTCTTATCCAATCTCATACCTCACCAAGCACAAGACACTACTATTATAATCAAATCCTAGCTAAAAATTTGATTTTTACTTAAAAATCATTGATAAATCTAAAAATATTATCTATAATTGTGTCAATAAAGCATATGACAGCATATCTTATTGGTATTACCCATCTTATCATATATATTGAGAATAAACATATGAGATTACTTGATTAATTATCCTCTAATTTATATCCTTCAATAAAATTAAGATATTAACAATTTTCCTCTCATTTCTCTAATTTCTTTTCCTTATTATTTCCTGCCGTATACCAGCTGAAAGAGCCTTAATTACTACAAGGCTTCATAGACTGATAAAACGATATATTATTATTAGATGCACGTTGATTAATATAATGATTAAGACCTTCAATAGAGAAGGATAAAAAAGATAAGAAAATGTGAGAATAAGTATAATTAATGAATGCTAAAACTAATTAATTTACCTTCGTGAGGATGCAGTGGATGATAAACATCAACATATTTCTATTTTCTTTTTGAAGAAGAATTGAAAACAATCCGTAACTGATGACAGAATAATACTTCAGCTTGAGAAGGAGTTTATATTCGGTTTGTATAATATGATTGAGCTTTTAATTATTAATTAAGACTATTCACTAATTTCCCCTACTAGGATTGAGACTACTCAAATTAAGTTTGAAAATTATCCTTCACTTGTCCCCGAATTAAGATGTGGACAAAAATTATGGATTTTTCATCAATTTTGCCTCACAAATACGAAACATCAACCAAAAAATTATATTATTATTATCACCCAAAAAATGACCTATTAATAAATATATACGCATTCACTTTTTAAATACCATTTTCCTACCCACAACAGAAATTCTGTTAACAACATATATTTTCATTGTGAATATGAAAATGCCCTTGATTGTTTGACTGAATTTTTTATTATTATTATACGTGAGTGAAATACATAAGTACCCCTATTTTAATAATAAAATTACTGATATATCCCCAGCTTTTAACAATAATCGAATTACTAATTTGTCCCAAATTTTTTTAACAAGTGAGTAACCGTTAGATTATGAAAAATTAACACACATGAAATTACTATTTTGTCTGTGTATGTGATGTGTATTGAGCTGATATTTGTATTGCATTTACTTTGTCAATTAAGGTTGCAAATTCACAATGCATTTTAGTCACCCTAAACTCAATAAAATTTGGAAACATTTTCATCGGACCTCTTCAACCTGCTAGTATGTAGGGGTGAGCGGTTTCGGATACCCTACATTTTCTGGAAGAACCGGAACCGGAACCGCACAGTGTAGGTTCCCAAAAAAAGGAACCAAAACCGGAACCGCACAGTGCAAGTTCTTCAATTCAAGGAATCGGAACCTAAAATACAGGTTCCAGTTCCTTTCCAGGGTACCCTGTAAAAATAATTACCCCCATATTAGTTTAAAAAATAACAAAAATACCTTATAAGTTTACAAATACACCCCTAACAAATTTTCATTATTCATTCATTTGTGTCCAATGTAACCTCATAACTGTAATCTCTAAGCAACAACTTGAATTGTTAATCATTTAATTAAGTATTGTAATATTGTTTATAATAGAATGTTATAATTAATTAAATAACCATACCATAAATTTATAATATAATGTTATAATAATTTGATTAAGTATTGTGTAAATTAGTAAATTACTAATATTTATAATATAATATCATAATCAATTAAGTAATCATTTAATTATGTAATGTTATATTAATTATATGATCATACTATAATAATATAATGTAATGTTATAATGAATTAAGTAATCATACTATAAATCTATAATTTAATATTATAATTAATTAAATTTCAAATCATTTAATTAATATACTAATGTTTATAATGGAATGTTATAATTGATTAAGTAATCATATTACAAATATATAAAGTAATGTTATAATTAATTAAATTTTTAATCGTTTAATTAAGTAATGTAATAATATAGTAAATTACTAATGTTTATAATGTAATGTTGTAAATTCATAACTAATTATGTAATCATTTAACTATGTAATGCTATAATTAAGTAAGTGATCATAATATATAATGTAATATAATAATATTATAATTTAATTGAGTAATTATTTAACTATAATGTAATGTTTAATTAATGTTTATAAGGTAATGTTATAATTAATTAAATTTCTTATCATTTAATTAAGTATTGTGCTAATGTTTATGCAGTAAATTAGTAATTACTAATGTTTAAAACATAATATCTTAACTCATAATCAATTAAGTAATCATTTAATTATGT
Organism: Pistacia integerrima; assembly: GCA_026225825.1. Lineage (NCBI taxonomy): Eukaryota > Viridiplantae > Streptophyta > Magnoliopsida > Sapindales > Anacardiaceae > Pistacia > Pistacia integerrima. Next base: position 7,306,236 of record CM047747.1, read on the forward strand.
AATGTTACATTAATTATATGATCATACTATAATAGTATAATGTAATGTTATAATGAATTAAGTAATCATACTATAAATCTATAATTTAATATTATAATTAATTAAATTTCAAATTATTTGATTAATATACTAATGTTTATAATGGAATGTTATAATTGATTAAGTAATCATATTATAAATATATAAGGTAATGTTATAATTAATTAAATTTTTAATCGTTTAATTAAGTAATGTAATAATATAGTAAATTACTAATGTTTATAATGTAATGTTATAAATTCATAACTAATTATATAATCATTTAACTATGTAATGCTATAATTAAGTAAGTGATCATAATATATAATGTAATATAATAATATTATAATTTAATTGAGTAATTATTTAACTATAATGTAATGCTTAATTAATGTTTATAAGGTAATGTTATAATTAATTAAATTTCTTATCATTTAATTAAATATTGTGCTAATGTTTATGTAGTAAATTAGTAATTACTAATGTTTAAAACATAATATCATAACTCATAATCAATTAAGTAATCATTTAATTATGTAATGTTACATTAATTATATGATCATACTATAATAGTATAATGTAATGTTATAATGAATTAAGTAACCATACTATAAATCTATAATTTAATATTATAATTAATTAAATTTCAAATCATTTGATTAATATACTAATGTTTATAATGGCATGTTATAATTGATTAAGTAATTATATTATAAATATATAAGGCAATGTTATAATATAGTAAATTACTAATGTTTATAATGTAATGTTATAAATTCATAACTAATTATGTAATCATTTAACTATGTAATGCTATAATTAAGTAAATGATCATAATATATAATGTAATATAATAATATTATAATTTAATTGAGTAATTATTTAACTATAATGTAATGTTTAATTAATGTTTATAATGAAATGTTTATAAGGTAATGTTATAATTAATTAAATTTCTTATCATTTAATTAAGTATTGTGCTAACGTTTATGTAGTAAATTAGTAATTACTAATGTTTAAAACATAATATCATAACTCATAATCAATTAAGTAATCATTTAATTATGTAATGTTATATTAATTATATGATCATACTATAATAGTATAATGTAATGTTATAATGAATTAAGTAATCATACTATAAATCTATAATTTAATATTATAATTAATTAAATTTCAAATCATTTGATTAATATACTAATGTTTATAATGGAATGTTATAATTGATTAAGTAATTATATTATAAATATATAAAGTAATGTTATAATTAATTAATTAAGTAATGTAATAGTATAGTAAATTAGTAAATTACTAATGTTTATAATATAATGTTATAAATTCATAACTAATTATGTAATTGTAATCATTTAACTATATAATGCTATAATTAAGTAAGTGATCATAATATATAATGTAATAATAATAATATTATAATTTAATTGAGTAATTATTTAACTATAATGTAATGTTTAATTAATGTTTATAATGAAATGTTTATAAGGTAATGTTATAATTAATTAAATTTCTTATCATTTAATTAAGTATTATGCTAATGTTTATGTAGTAAATTAGTAATTACTAATATTTAAAATAATAATATGATCATAATCAATTAAGTAATTATTTAATTATGTAATGTTATAATTAATTATATGGATCATATATAATAGTAATAATGTAATGTTAATTAATGAATTAAGTAATCATATATAAATTTTTTCTTATAATTTAATTATTAATTAATTAAATTTTTAAATTTCAAATTTCAATTTGATTAATATACAATGCTTTATAATGGAATGTTATGTAATTGATTAAGTAATTATATTATAAATATATAAGTAATGTTATAATTAATTAAATTTTTAATCGTTAATTAAGTAATGGTTAATAGTATAGTTAAATTATAAACCACAAGTATTTAATTAATTAACGTTATTAAATTCATAACTAATTAATGTAATTATTGTAATCAATTTAACTTAATATAATGCTATAATTAAGTAAGTGATCATAATAAATATTAATGTAATATTAATAAAATTATTAATTAATTTAATTGAAGCAATTATTTAACTATAATGTAATGCTTAATTAACGTTTATAATGAAATGTTTATAAGGTAATGTTATGGAATTAATTAAATTATCATTTAAAAGTATTATGCTAATGTTTATAGTAAATTAGTAATTACTAATATTTATAATATAATTGACATAATCAATTAAGTAATTATTTAATTAATGTAATGTTATAATTAATTATATAATCAACCGTTTTAATGTAATTATAGTGAATTAACTATTAAGTAATCATACTATAAATTTTTTGTAATTATAATTAATTAAATTTTTAATCATTTAATTAAGTTTGGTACTTAATGTTTATAATAAAATGTTATAATTGATTAAGTAATTATACTATAAATCATAACTAATGTTATAATTAATTAAAATTTCTAATTATAAGTCAATTAATTAACATTTAATTATGTTATAACTTATAAAGTCAATTAATTAACTTATTTAATTATGTTTATAACTTATTGTCAATTAATTAAGTAAGTAATCAATTAATGTAATGCTATAATTAATTATACTATAAATCAATTGTAATGTTATAAAATTATAATTAATTAATAATCACCCTTTAACTATAATGTAATGTTATAATTGATTAATATGATATTTAACTAGTAATTAAATTTATTAATGTTTATCCATTTACTAAATAATTAATTAATTACTAATTTATTACGTATACTTAAACTTGATAATTGAAGTAAATAACTAAATATATTATTACTTCAATCCAAATATACTATTTTATTCAAAAATAATTTTAATAACATTAAAAATAAAACACTTTTAATTGGATCATAATTCCAATTATTCATTTAATTGATCAAAACTTTAATATTAATGTATTATAATATATTAAAGCTTTTAATATGGTGTAATTTATATGTAATAAGTATAATTGTATTCTGATATTTATTTAATTAAGTTATTCTAAAAAATTTAACTTTTTCTATTTTAAATTTTTTTATATGTAAAATAATAGAAACTCCCCCATTATTTACATTTCACAAATATTTCATTATAGTCCAGGTTCCAAAATAGGTTCTAAACAGGTTCTAAAAACAGGTTCCAAATAGGTTCCAAACAAAGTTGCAAACCTGGTACCCCTTCCCTGTTAGTTCCAACAGGGTACCCTTTACAGGGTTCCTAGTCCTGGCCTTCCTCACATGCAAGAATCACCGGAACCTGCATAGTATGCGGTTCCAAAAATTGAACCTTGAACCTACCCGCACAATGCAGTTCTAGTAGGTTCCGATCCCAGCTTCGCTTCGCCTCCTTAAGGCCTTACCCTCTTGGGCCCGGCCTTCTACCCGCTACCCGTGCTCACCCCTACTAGTATGCAATAATAACAATAAAAACATAGATGTTTTTAAAAGAGGAGAATATAAAGTTTGGGTAAAAATAACTTACGTTCTAAACATAATTCAACATTATCAAAACAAACTCATAACAATCTTCATTCAATATTATCAAAAGTTCAAAACAAATTCATTCTCTAGTGTAAAACATAAAAAATAAGCAAAATGTGATCGGGTTCAAGATCTCACACCAGGTGCAAAGATGGTTACCGTTGTTTAGAATTTCCACAAAAAAACCGTGACAATGACAAAGAAAGAAGAAGCAAATCGCTTTAGGCTTCGCCACAATAAAAGAACCAATCAACATCAGACCAAACAGAGCAACAATTTCCAAAGAGGCTATGACCAAAACTAGAAAGAGAGGAAATATAATCTAATTAAACCTCAACACACATATATATTTGCCTTTGCAAGAATTACCTTCTCTTACGATACATTTGCAAGTTCAAACTCACATTACTTAAAGAGGTTGTGAACCTGCAAATTAAATTATAACTTAATTTAGACAAAGTAGAATGTTTAAAACTTATAGATTCATGACTGTTTAAAAATTAATTTAGAAAAAGTAGAATGTTTAAATCTTGTTGTCACCTATATTGTGAGATTGTGGAGCATTGTTTTGAGTTGAAGAAGCAAACCTAGCCCTTCCCGAGGATGATGTAGCATGTTGCATGAATGTTCTCTACAACATCAGAAAAGGGAAACAATATTAGTTAGGAAATTAGAAACATAAAAATAGAAAAATTAATAAATTAATAATACCTTCAGGTTTTCCCTTTTATTTACTCTAGCTAAATTATCCTTGCAAGACCTTTTGTTATGGCCCAGGGCATTGCAAATAGTACACCTTTGTGTGGAAACCCTTTTATTCTTGGGTTCCTCTGTTGGATCTCGCTTTCTTGCCTTTGTTGGTTTGCCTGGCTTGACACGCTTGTAAGGGGACCATAATTTTTCGTTAGTCACATTTGGCCAAGTGCACTTGTTTGGAACTGGATGGATCATGTTTGCATAGGTTTGCATGTACATTGGAATTCTCAGCTTCTCACCCACATGATCTTCAAAGTTTGTCACATTCTTACGTAATGAAAAACTAATGTCGTGCACACAAGGAACACCAGAATCTGCCATATTCCACAATCACACCATTGGTTCCCTAGAACAAGAGTATGTTTTCTAGGCACACCATTATGCAAAGATCTATCTATTACCTCATATTCATCAGATCTAGGGTAAAGAACGTCAATAGACCTAGTTGCCTCAATATTTATTAATTTTTCTATGCACCACAGGTGGAAGAGGAGTTACCCAACCATCACCATCTTGGAACCTACAATGCATCCTCTTCATTACCCTTATTCTATACAACTCCAATATACTCAGAATCAGAAGTTCTCTATTGTCACCCAACCATACATTAAAAACCCACTTATATTGTTGGTTACATGGTCTAACTCGGTTGTTGGATCAAAGGCATGGACTCACAATTTGTCAGGTTCATTGTCTAATAGCCACTTGTATGCAACTTCATTAACTTCCCTCACCTTAACCATTGCCGCAACAAAATTAGCCTTATTTGAAGCTCTACCTCCATCAGCCCCAAAATAAATTTCTTAAGTGGATACTCAAAAAATTTTGTCTGAAATTGGCATACACATGCCTAGCACAATACCCCGTCCTTGCATTCGGCCAATGTTCTTTTAATGCATTTAAAATACCCTTTTGTCTCACACTATGAATGGTGATAGGGATCAACATCCCCAAGAAAATCATGTAGCAAGCTCAAGAAAAACCCCCAAGACTCATTATTCTCAACCTGACAAATGCATATGGCTAAATGCCACTATTAGCATCCATAGACACTGTAGATAGAAGAACTCCACCAGAGTTACCCTTGAGATGGCATCCATCAACCCCAATGAAATGTTGACATCCCTCCAAAATCCCCTTTCTTGAGCTGCAAAACTTAGGAAAATTCTTTTGAACTTAGGGCTCTCTGGAACAATTTTTTTTATCACCCTAAGTTCTGTCATTGACCTAGGATTGGTGACTTGAATTATATGGCAATACTTGAATAGCCATGCAAATGACTTATCATGTTCTTTCACTCTCACACTCGTTGCAATTTTCCTTGCCCTGTAAAACTTATGATTAGATGCTTTAAGAAAATGTGCTCTTCCAAGTGCATCATGTAACGAATTCACAAACCACCCCTCTCGTGACCTCCAATGAACTTCCCCCATTTTTTCTTTTTTCGCAATCCATGTGGCAATGGCTTCAGTTGATTGTTGACTCGAGGCACATGTGCGTGTCTTCATATTCTAATTTGATACAATCTCTTATCCACCATTAACACTGCATAAATATGAAATGGACACCCCTTATGTTCGCAAATTACTTTAATCCTCCTAGTCTCATTATACACCTTCTTCACAATGAGCCTTTTTGAATTATGTAATCCTTAAAAACCTTTCTAAAGTGGTAAACACTTATAAACACCTGGCCAACCTTAAAATCAATCTTCCCTTCCCATTAGCCCCATCGATTTTTCCCTATATTTAAACTCATTACGCTTCATACATCTACTTATTCCACTGACATTATCATCATTAATGATTTAAGCCCCTTTGTCACTGTCATCCTCAAAATCAGACAAAATGACTTCACTATCAGCCCCATTCTCATCCCTGCATCACCATCTCCCTCACTTTGTACATTCTCCTCACTAGCCAAATCACTATTTACATTCCCATCACCATCTACATTGCTCCCACCATTTCCATTTACATCATCTGCATTAAATACATCACTCCAATGGAACTCATCCCAAAAAGACCTTCCTTCTGAAGTAAATCGCTCACTCCGGAGGTTCAAGGTTTGTGTTAGATTCTAGCAAAGCCTTGGAAGGGCCGGGTTCACTACTTGTATAGGCATCGCTTCAACAAACAACTGAATGTTGAATACCCCTTTATATCCATATTGCTGGAAAATAAACATTAAATCCATATCACCATTTAATAAGTACTGTACCCAATCATTGGTAACATAGCTTCCACCTTAAACTTCTCATTAGGAAGAAGGTAAACTTCCTCATTCTCCTTGGCCACATGTATCTTCATCTTCTTAATCAACATTATGTAATTGTATTCATCAGGGTCCACATTCCGAATCTGACAGTCAACTCCAAACAAATTAAATTTAAAATTGAACTTTTGTGGATTCATCCTACAAAACCCAAATATATAACAATTATGTCAATATAATATAAATTGTTAGTTTGTTTTTTTCATAAATAGTTGATACATATGGGAAACATATCATCAAGTAGGGACTTCCCCAAACTAATGTTCCCGGGCCATGCATTTTAACACAATTCAAAAACAAGTTTATTTTAGGTCTTTAATTTGTTTTTGGCCTAGAATATTTAGGCCCTTCAAATAGGTGTAACTTAGGGCTTTACACAGTACAGAACAACTTTAATGTTGGCCTTTACACTGTTGTTGGGTCCAAAATTTATACAAAAAACCATAGCAGTTCAAACATGCAATTCTCAGTGAAATGTAAAGTAAATATGAACCATAGCTAAACTAAGAAGTTAGAATGTCAACATATAACAATCCAACCTCATGCAGCAGAACATTCAAACCATGAATTCAATCCCTAAATTTATGCATTCATGCAAAAAGTTTACAAATACTTAAAAAAGGGTACAACAACACAACAATAATCAAAGCATGAGATACCCACATTATTAGGATGCAAAGCAATTCCACTCAAAGACGATTCTTGTCTCTTCCAACTATGTTTTGTAGCCACTTGCAGGAAAAAATAACAACCAAATCATCAACCATTATAGTAGTGTAAATTTAATGTCAATTACCAGTAATTCTCTTCCTCACATACACATACATAACCAGTTTTCTAACCACTTCCACTAGCAGACTTACTATTACAACAGTAGTAAAAATACTTTCTGAAAACTATATATTTAAATTGCATAATCAATCATTAGCTACTGGAATGCAAAGTCCATGTTAGGGCCAAAAATCGTCCTTGGCCCAAATAAGAAAATGGGCGCGACAAGAAGAAGGGGCCAAGCCCTTACCTCGGGATATAACCCCTTATTCCTTGAAGTTAGGCCCATTCGGGACAATGTGTAGCCGGCCTGCATCCACGGGTGGGCACGAGCCTCCTAATTCCTTCACCATTTCCCAAGTCCATGGGTGAGCATAGAGCCCACGATCTCCTCGCCTTAATACTTCCCATTCCGATCACTTTCCCTGCTCAAGGTTACTCCTAATCGAATCACCTTCCTATTCTGGACACCGGGTAAAGACAAGGGGCCCTTTTCCACCACAAAACTTCTAACCTTCTCCTAGGGTTTGCATTAGAGTCATACTAGGACTCTTATTACTACTAGGATTGGGAGACCAGACAGGGATTATATAAGCAGAGGCCAGCCCTTCCTCACAAAGGACATCGACATTACACCTTTACACCCCAAGCTCTTACTTGAGAGCTTCGTTCACGCCGTAAGTCACGCCTCCCGGGGGGACTAGACCTGCATCCTCACCCCTTAGCCCTCACCATATTAGGGGCCTTTCAACCTTGGGCCGACTTGAGCTTTGGGAGTGCCTACCGACAAACACCACCCCGAGCCTTTCCCGCCTCCGCTTTCCACGCGTTTGTCACGTGCGCGTGCACCAAACAGATCGCTAGCCTCAACTCTCACAAGATCGATTCCCCCTTCCGCATGCAGATTTTTACGCTACAGCCTTGGCGCCACCGCGGGGCTCTAGCAATCATTCGCTTGACGAACCTTGATACGTGGAGGAATATTCCATGGCCGACAATCCCGATAACGTAACTCCGACCTCGAGGCCAGACTGGAGGCTTTTACTTCTCTTATGCAACAAAACTTGGACAAGGTGGCACATGAAGCCGAAAACACCTCCATCGTGGTCAGAACCAAACCAAGGAGAAAGTAAGTCAATTCTACGATCTCGAAGCTTTTGGGCCCGACCAAGCACCCCCCAACCCCCAACCGGCTCCCGCACCACTATCCCATCCATGTAACCTCTCCACCACTGAGCATCGGCCCCTCGACCTTCCCGGGCAAAGGGCCGGATCGCAAATGCATTAACGCCCTAGACTACTCCGTCCCTAACTAACGGCGGAGATAAAGATATGCCAACGGGCGCACGTTCAATCGACCCTCCCACCCCTCCCACTCATGATCAAAAACGATCCAAAGAATGGGCAGAGCTCCCGCATCCGTGGGATCAACCCATCCCTACCATCCCTACCATCCCACTTCATCTCCAGTTAACCCAAACACAAACCCCATCCGCTCGGCACACCCGGCCGGGTTGAACGGCCAAAACCAAACCAACTCAAAGACTTGAGCCCATCCATCCCCGATGCATCTAACGATCTACTGCATCACTTCCCCTAACCATTCATGTAGGGAAGAACAATAGAACATTGACAATGGGAGTCATCCAACCGTATGATGAACGAAGACCCATGCTACCAAGGAGCACAAGACTTTAATGATTTATCGACTACCCCGAGGATGACCCAACGAAATGTACCTGTATCGGGATAAGATGGGATGATTCCAAACAAGAACCCCCTTCCCCCTATGGGAACAATTATGCCAAGAGACTGCGACATTGAGGCAAGATGAGATGCATTCCAGAATGCCAATCCCAACCAAGAAGAGCACCTAAATTGTTACGCCCGATTCCACCCTTTCTGGATGAGACGCTCCCCTTCCGACATGCCCTAGAAATTCACCATCTCCAACATGAAAATGTATGACGGCATCACCGACCCTGATGACCACATAGTCTCGACAAGCAAATGATGTTCACCTGTCCTCCATACCCCAACCGATTAGAGAGGCTTGCATGTGCAAAAGTTTTCTTGGGCTCTAGTTTATCCCTACCTACTCCCAATGGTACACGAACCTCCCGAACCCTATCCATCGATTCATTCGCACTGGTTTGCCGACACCTTTGGAATGGGGGCTTCACTCAGCAAAGTTAAGTAGAGAAGTTGTCGGCCGACTTGACCGAATATACCACCAAAGGGGTGAAAGGGGAGCCATTAAGAGAGTATGCCTTACGCATTCAACAAAGAGTAAGACTCTCTTCGCTCAAGTAACCCCTCCCCGAGACCGGCCAGCCTGGACCCTTTTTAGAAAAGGCCTCCTCCTGATGGAGAACTATACAAAGAACTTACAAAGCCGGGTTCCCAAGCACCACAACGGAAGATGCTCGCCCGAGCCGTTATCCGATAAGACGGGAGGAAGAGAGATGAACCGAGCTACCCATTCCAGCATATGAACCAAGGTGAGCGACAAGAAGCCTGAGCTCAGGGACCTCAGTAACACCGCTACAACCTCCCCAAGACGCATAGGGCGTAACTGGGGGAAAACCTTATGATCGCCAACCCGCTGAAATGATAACAAGATCCCAGATCGAACGAGCCAAAGACAAAATACCGTAGTACAACCTCAACGCGAACCAACCCTTGGGAAAGGTCGTAAGCGATAATGAAAGGAATGGGGTCTGCCATCAAATGGCCTAGTAAGCTCAATCCCAAGGAAAGGAGAGACACAACCAAGTGGTATGAGTTCCACAATGATCACGGCCACAACACCATGCATCGTACGCTGAGGCTCGAGGTTGCGCACTTCAAGGGCAGGGCACATCTCTCGTGGATCTACTCGATCCGCGGGGAAGAACACCATTAGCCTTGTAAGGGCTCCAAAGAATTCCATCGCCCCTCCGCGAGAACCCACACCGGGAGGTTTCTACCTCCGCTTATCTCCCTAGAGGATCGAAATTAAAGGTGGGGTAAGTTACATCAAGCCTTGCCGGCACGCGAGAGCCAACAACCACCATGAAGTCCACCTTCCCATCCATCCCGCCCCGAGGTCCTACTCCTCATCAAGTAATTCGGGCCAAGATCATGAACCGTCACCCCCTGCCGCTCCTCACCACGATGCTTTAGTCCTCCCCCTGCAAATAGCCAACATCCTAGTGAAAAGGGTGGTGTTCAGATGGAGGTTCACAAAGAAATATCATATTCTCAAGGGGCAGCCAAAATGCATTGGGGTTCAAGGGAAGGGCAAAATATCAACCTGACGACAACACGCCGGTTGATTCAAACTCTAATGTAAATACACTATCGGGGAGATCATCCTTCCTATCTATGCCGGCGGAGTAAATAAACAGACAATCTTCCTGGTGATCGACTACCCATCCCCCTACAACGCCCATCTCTGGGGGTAAAGCACTAGATCCACGACACGCGGCAAGCCCCATCTACTTTCCACGCCACCCGACACGTTTCCAACCTTGCTGCGAGAGGGGGATCGTGGGGGCGACCGCAAAGCTTCCAAGACTGTTACAAGAACGCCAAGAAAGCAAGGGCGGCAACTCCTTATAGCATATAGACTATCCCAACACCTCTAACCGAGCTGTATCACCAACTAGAGAGTTGATGAAGTACAGATACCACCCGGATAACCTCGAGAGAAAGACCCACATAGTTCCCCGCCTCCGAGCCTCGAGACAAGAGAGAAACCGAGCAGTTCCTTAGACAAAAACCAAGATCGTGGGCCGCCCCTGTCCCACGCCGATATGACCGAAATCAGTCTGGAAGCAATGGTCCATCAGCTATAGGTAAATCCGAGTCACCCACCAGAAAGGCAGAGAAAAAGTTGCACCAAACAACCGAATCGGTCCAACTAAGAGATTGACACTCTCTTAGGGCAATGGCATGATCGAGAAGTCCACTCACCCCTCCCCGATTCCGGGCGGTTTAACGCCGGGTGGGTAGAAAGAAAAAGAACGGAAATGGGAGGAGTTCCTGCATCGACCCTTTCACTGACTTGAATGAGGCTCGCTTCAAGGACACTTTCCCGCTCCCACACATCGACAGATGGTAGATGCGACACTTTACAGGCCACGAGCTCCTTAGCTTCATGGACGCCTTCTCTAGATAGAACCAGATCCCGACGCACCTGCATCCCACAGGGAAAAGACAAAGCCCTTCATCACGTAGAGTGGGACTTATTCCGCTTACAAAGTAATGCGCTCGCACAAGAACGCCGGGGCCACCTACCAACGACCGGGGTCAACAAGATGTTCTCCGATTACTTAGGGAGAGACTATGGAGGTTTACATCAATGACATGCTGCAAGTCCCCGATTGCCAACAACACCTCAACCACCTCAAACCCAAAGCGCTGCCGCTCTACAAAAATACAACATGAAGCTCGAACCCAACCAAATACTCATTTAACTCATCAGAAAAAATTTCTGGGCTATATGGTCACTCAGCCGAGGATGCAAGCCAACCCCCTGCGATCGTGAGCGATCCTCGCATACCATCCCCGACGTGCATTGGGAGACGCCCAACGCTTAATGGGGACGAAAGTCCGCCCCGAAAGCCGCTTCATATCTAGGTCCGGGCCTAATAAGCGCCACCTGCTCTTCCATGCCCTCAAAAAATCCAAAGAAGTTTGATCGACCCCCTCGCGCCTAAGCCCTACAACTTCAAGAGGTATTTGACCACCCCCGCTTCTTTCCAAAACCTATGACTTTTGGGGAGAAGCCTCTATACTTACCTCAGCAGCCCTCCCGAGAGACAACCATATCAGACAGTAGTTCTGAAGAAGAAAACAACGCACCACCGGCCTACTACATTAGCAAGTCGCCCTCCCTCAACGCAAAGACTAGACAAACCTAACCCTCCCGAAAAGCTTGCCCTCACCCTAATCCATGCATCCAGAAGCTCGCACGTATTTCCAAGCTTACCCTATAAGCCTTGTGATCACCTCCTTCCCCACTTAAGAAAATATTGCACAAACCAACTATCAGCCGACTCATGCAACGGGCGGTAGAGCTCAACGAGTTCGGGACGTTTATCTTACCAACCACGCACCGGGTTGCCAAGTCCCAAGCACTAGCGACTTCATTGCTAACTTCACCCCTAAGGGCACCACCACCTAAGCCTGGAAAGTGGGAACTACTATGCATGAACGGCACCACCTCGTGACTCCTCCATGGACGACGAGTAATGTGAATGGGAGCGGATCCGGGATAGTACCCGATCGCACTGTAGGGAGACATAGTCAGCAGTAGGGGTCCGATGTGGGATTCAAGTGCACGAATAACGGCCGAATACGGGTAGGCCTCCTCCTGCCGGGACTTTCCTTAGCCTGTGAAATGGGAGCAAAAAGGCCGGGAAGTTGAAGTTCGATCCCAACTCATGGTCAACCAACTACAAGGCACGGGATCAAGCACGCGACTCCAAGATGGCATCCTACTTGAGCATAGTCAAAAGAGCTACAGTCCCAGTCAAGAGTTCACAATCATGCAGCATCCCCTAGCCGAGAACACCATGCCGACGCCCGCCAACCTCGGCTCGCAAGACTCCCATGTTCTTCCTGGGCGTCCCATTCCCCTCTTATTCATGCAATGGCCGGCCAACCGGGAAGGAACGGGCCATCGAACAAGTCTCCCGTAGGGCTACGGGCGCCGAACAAGTCGACTACCGGATGACCCCGATAATAAGATACCCCGCGACGACGAGCTCCCGACCGGGCAAGAACGAAGGCACGCCGGAATGAAAGCAAGAGCCTTTCGTATTCACCCTACCCCACGAGGGCCAACTCCTCAAAAAAAGTCGCTCGGGCCCCTATCTCAAAATGCATAAGCCCGTAAGAGCCCAAAGTATTCTAGCCAACTCCATGAAGGCGTATGCGGCAACCACGCAGGGGGCGGGCGCTTGCTCACCGGTGATCACCGCAAGATACTATCCGGCCGGACCATACGCACCACCTCCGACCGCTTACGGGCAAGAAGTGCGAGTACTGCCAAAGGTTTGCGCATATCTCACACCTCCCACCGTATCCACTATATTCCATTCTCACACCTTGGCCATTCATGAAACTTGGGAAAATGGACATTGTGGAAAGCTACCTACCGCACTGTGGCAACAAGTTCTTCATGTTGGCAGGTGATGCACTACTTCACCAAGTGGATCGCCGGAAGCCTTTGCAACGAGTCGAGATCTAAAGGTAAAAGCCTTCATCCTGGGAAGAATGTAACTGGCCTTGCCTCGAATACAAGGAGATTGTCACCGATAATGGATCCCTGGGCTCATTAGTTCGAAAGCCTGTGGATTTCTGACACGTGGGGGAATAAAGTTGAAGCCCTCAACACCCCCGCAACCCTTTAGCTAACGCCGAAGCCGAGTCATCAAACAAGACCATCATACGTATTATTGAAGCGATTGCAGAAAGTTAGGCGCATGGGCGCATTTGTTGCACCCGGAAAGTCCTCTCGTCATACCGGTTACACCACGCTTTGATCATCAACCGGTGAAACCCCTTTTCCCCCTCCCCCGACATACGGTTCCGGCGGGCCTATTCCAATCCGGGAAAAGTATTAGTCCCGGCCCACCAAATGCTTCCCCAAATGGGCGGAACGAGAAATCAAATAACCAAAACCTTTGCCGTAACTAAGACCACCTGTGGGAGGAGCCACGGAACAGTGAGCATCCGCTACAGCCCTACCAAAGAACAAGGCCGGGCCCGAACATTATAACCCGCCCAACACGAGGGATCCGCACTTTCAAGATAGGCGACCGGGTCCTTCGTAGGGTCTTCTAAAATACCAAGGAAATTAACTGCAAACTCGGGTCCCACATGGGAAGACTCCCCTACAAGATAATCAAAGAAGCAGGGAGCGCCTACAAACCTGCACTCCCTCCCGAGGGCAAAGACATCAACAATAGTTTGGAATGCCGCTTTCACCTCAAACGCTACTAATCCTAGGTGAACCTTGTCTTTTTTGGGGATTTGTTTTTCATTTTTTTTCATTGTTAATAAAGGATGAACGGGCCTATCCACCTCCTCTTAGACAAATTTGGGCCTCCATTTTGGCCGATATTTAATTAAGTATTATTCAAAAGAGGTTCTCATCTTCAAATCCGAAACCGATTGACGGAATTGCCTTACACCTTCCCCCAAACGGCCGGCCTGGACAAACGCATTTTGACACCTTCAAATCGCCTTCCCCCGTCCGATGAACGATGGGACACCTTCAAATCGGTTCCGCCGAATAAACCTTTTCCCACGACACCTTCAAACGGGCCTTGCCCGATAAACGTGACGGACACTTTCAAATCCACCGCCCGATGAATGTACCCTTTGGACACCTTTCAAATCGAACCCTTTCCGCCCGATGAACGTATGGACATCCTTCAAATCGGCCCCGCCGATAAACCTACTTGGATACCTTTCAATTGACCCCGCCCTGGAATGAACGTATGGACACCTTCAAATCGGGCCTCCGGCCGATAAAACCTACGGATACCTTCAAATCGGCCTTGGCCGATAAAACATACGGACAATTTCAATCGGGCCCCGCCCAATAAACGATGGACACCTTCCAATCCCCGCCCGCCCCGATAAAAAACGTGCGGACACCTTCAATCGGGCCCCCGCCCTCCCGGATAAAACGCACCCGGACACCTTCAAGTGACGGGCCGATGAATTACTCACACCCTAGAATCGACTCTCGACTCCACGATGACACCTTCGTGAACGGCCCGCCCGATCCAAGACTTGGCCCACCTTGGGACCGACTCCATCCCGACCTAAAATCGAATCAAGATGCAACATCATTCATCCTGGGGACTACACTGGTCCGACCTGCACCGAATGAAATGATTCCTACACCATTGACAAGCAAAAGCACCAACCCACCTTCAACATAAGGCCTACTTGCCAAAGCCATTGGGCCACGCTGAGGTAACATGCACAAACATAACACCTACAAGAAGAGAAATAGAAGAACAAAGCTTCATTCATCCAAGGAGACAAAACTAGGAAACCGGTAATGGGTTTCCAAAAGGTAATATATATGGCATCAAGCGCCCTACTTCGGAATTACAAAAATGGCACAGACGCTTTGCAAGTCCCCGGGCATCGCAGCCCTAAAATACAAACAAAAGAGAGTTAAGCAAGCATCCTCAAAGACGAGCCTCATCCTCCATCACCAAATTCGGGCCGCCATGCCCGCACCGCTAGTGCTCAGCCCCGCAGCTGGCCGGGCCAACCACATCCCCAACACCCTACCGACTAGTGCGCCGCCGCTTCGGTCCCCGTCCCCCACTAGATGACCAAGCCTTTCCTTCTTCCAACAACTCCCCGCATGAGCAGTAATGTCTTCATCCTGATCCCAATGAGAGGTCTCGCCCTTCCTTGACCTCCAGCATGAGCTCACCTCCGGGCCTTAATGATGGCGCCATCAGCCAAATGGAGATGCATCCGGCCTCCGAGGACTCGACCTCCCACGGTCCTCTCGGCTAACCTCGCGCTGCAACCTCTTCCGACCCTCGCCTCCACCTAAATCCCCGAGACGCCGCCGACTCTCCCCCCGTCCGGGGCCTTTCGGGATGCCGCTCCTTCTGCGCAAAACTGGGCCATGGCCTTGGATAACAATCCTTGATCCGCTTCCTCCCCGGGCCCGCCCACGAAAGACTTCCTTAGATGGAGATCATGAGTAGTACCCGCACAACAAAACTCAAGAATGGAGAATTAGAGTCAAAAACAAGAAAAATGAACAAACACGCCTTATACTTGAACGGGCGCGGATACACCCTAATCGGGCCGGTAAGCAACCGCACCTTATCCGGGTTCAGCGGCCTCGTCCTCCCTTTGGTTGGGAACAAGGAAGGAGTCGACCGCCTTACTTCATAGATGTCCGATCCGGGAATAAGTCCGACGCAGAGGCGTAATCCGTGGATAGCAATAGTCCCGGCCTCTCATCCACAATGGCAACTGGGATGACTCGCCCTGGTTTCCAAGGCCGCCGACCTCGGATGGTCAGCCGACGCGAAGGGCCACCAATTACGCTCCCCCAACCTCGCCCCCATCTACCCTAAACCCCCAACCGAACCCTCCCTCCCTTCCTTCCCTTCTTCTTGACACTCCGCGATGGATTCGCCCGCACTTGGGATGCTTCAACTTCTTCATATTGACTTTGCAAAGTGGCAAACTCTCCAACTAGCATGGTTCAAAGGCTGACTCACCAAAAATCAATCGATTGCAAAGATTTGACCTTTAGGAGAACGTCCCCAAGTCTGCGCAGCCTAGGGGAAGGGCCGGAGTACTCTTGTACGCCTCTACCTTGGACCCTCAAAGAATACTAGTCTCAAGTTTGACTCCGATAGCATTGCCCGCCAACTGCCTCCCGTCTCCACGGGATGGCCAACACTCTCTCGAGTTCCGCCACGCCCAAGCCGCCTGGCTTTCGCCCAACACGATTGAAATCAAGCTCGCAAAACAAAAAACACAATCAAGATTTAGTAATCAAAAAGAACGAAAAGAAACGATTAAGTTCTCACCGGGGCCCGGGCTTCCACCGGGCCCAATCGGGGATCTCGCCCTTCGCCCTCTTCTCCGAAGACCTCCGCGACCCTCCCCCAAGCCAAGAAGCGTCTTTCCAGCTTCTTATCACGATAAGAGGTCGGCACCAAGTGAGACCGATCATGCCTCAAGTTCAACAAGTAATGACCCTTCTCTTTATCGGGCCTTCTCCTTCAAGAAAGTAGGAATACAAACACTGTGCAACCCAAAACCTCACTTGGTTCTCAACGCAAAAGTCCTCCCAAAGCCATTAGCATTCCAAGCATTCTGGCATGTCGAGATCGGGCAATCATGAAGTGGTTCAACACCTCCCTGCATAAAAGCGAGGCACAAAGTAACCTCAATCCGTCCGGTGAAACCACTTCGTAAAACACCGATCCACCCCTTTGCCTCCCAATCAACCTCGGCCTCCGCACCCGACCGCAAAGATCCTAATATCACAGAGCTCCTGGGATGTGATACAAGGTCCATGCGCATACATCACTATCTTTCAAAGACGGGGCGGATAATCTAGTCGGAATCTCGCGCCCCGCCGGCTCGCCTTCCTTAGAGCCACTTCCAAGAAGATGGACTATCAACCCCTCTGAGTCTTCCCCACTCCTCCCATGCCCTCCGCCCAAGCCACTCGGCCCAGCTTCATTCGACCTTGGAGCCACAACACTAACTCCACTCGGCACGCCCATAGGAACGCCCCCCTCGGGCATCATCACTATGGTCGAGACACGCTCATACTCATCCCTCGAGTCTGTCGTAATCTCGCCGGGAACCCACTGAAAGTCAAAATCGACATGCTGGCTCAATCACCCAACTCAAACAGATCGACCAAAAGAACTCGCCCCCGGGCGCGAAAAACGCTAAGTATCGCCCACTGGACTCCCGAGACAAACGACTACGAGATCGAAAGGTTTGCCACTTGCCCCTCAGTACTAGCTTACCGACCCGATAAGCTCAAACTAAAACCTTGGTCCGACCCTCCCGATCCCAGACAACCCAACTCCCCGATTCCCTCCGCTTGGGTCGCCCCTGTGTGACCGACCCCTGTGATCCCTTATCAAAGTATCCCTTGATCGCCCCCTGGGTGATCGACCGGGTCGGCCTCCCGAACACTAATCCTAACACAACCAACCCGCTCGGTCAGATGATCGAACGACTTTTCTTTAATCCACTCCGCACACCCCTCCACTGCTGGGATAGACTCAGGACCTAACCCCCCAAAAATGTCAAGATAGTTCTAGTTCGTCGTGAAGACCGACCGGTAATGAGTCCAAACTAAACCCGACTTTGCCTTCATGAATCCCGTCCAAAACAGTCAAAAACCCACCGGAAAATCCCAAATGCACACCTTTTTTGTTTTTTATACGAGACCTAAACACCTCAAATCCCCCTCAAAGTTCCCAAAAACTTCAAAAAAAATTTTTTCTTCTCTAAAAACTCAAATATCTCGGTCTCTCCCACAAACAAAAACCCAAAACCAAATGAACAAACAAAAATGAGATGAAAGGGAACAAGACTTCACCGTAAAGCCGTCCCTTAAAACTAAAGAAGAAACCACCGTGCTCAGAAAAAACTGAACGAAAAACGAAAACGGAAAAGAAAAAAGAAAGGACTGCCGCGTAAAAACGCGAATGGAATATGAACGGATTATTCATCATTTTTTATGAAGAGGCCTGACAAAGTAAACGGACACATGGCGGCTTTCCACTGCACAATGGCCAGGACGGCTTTTCGTTTTCCCGCCTCGAAAACAAGGAGTCAATCCCCACCGAATGCGTGGCAAACATTCGTGGCACCTAGGAGACCGCAAACTGTACGAGCCGTACTCCTTCGCCTATCTTCGCGACCGAGCAATTATATCGCCCCCTTCCCCCACCCTCGGGTCAATGCACCTGGGACGACCTTTGACCCGAACTCACTATATTGAAAAAGACAAAGAGGCCTCGCCCTCCCTCACCCTTCCGGCCGTGACGGACGAACCCGAACAACCTAAAGGTCAAGGCTCGCGATCGCTCCACTCGAGAATCGCCCGTCCTCCCGACCGACTCCAGCCCTTCTTCAAGCACTCACAATGTCCCATGCTTCTCCAGCCCCTTGTAAGGTCCGGCAACCGGTCGGGATCACCTTGAACGGCACGCTTCCCGTCCCCCTTTAGAATAAAGAGGTCTCGCCTATTCGTCCTTCCGTTGCGGACCAACGAGAAACCTATAGTCAAGGTCCTCGTATCTCATCCACTGGGTCATCCACATGTACCCCGACGAGTGAATGATTTTAGATCAATGAACTTCCTACCTGCTCCCACCCTCTAAGATGCCGAGCAAAGCATCCAGTCCGTGGAATGATCCCTCCCTCCTCCAATCGCCGGACGTATCGAACGATCCCATGAGCTCCGTAACTTGGGTTCCCTTACCCCTTCTGGGCCTCATACCGCTTCTATCATGCCTACTTCAATCATGTATGGATACCAAATGACCCCGCGACAATCATTTGCAGGATCAGCTACACCAACAACCAGTCATCCCAGAAGGACGACCGAGCACCCATCGATCGCTTTCCTACTGACTCAAGAAACTCTTAACTCGCAGAGCTGGGGGCAAACTGTTAGGGCCAAAAATCGTCCTTGGCCCAAATAAGAAAATGGGCGCGACGCTAAAGAAGAAGCCAAGCCCAATCCTGATATAACCCTACCGGGTTAGGCCCATTCGTACAATGTAGCCGGCCCGACTTTGACACTGGGCACGAGCCTCCTAATCCCAACCCATTTCCCCAAGTCCATGGGTGAGTATAGAGCCCACGATCTCCCTCGTAATACTTCCCATTCCCCGATCACTTTCCCTGCTTCCAAGTTACTCTCCCCTAATCGAATCACCTTCCTATTCTGGACACTCCCGGTAAAGACAGCAACCACCACTTCCCTAATTCTCCTAGGGTTTGCATTAGAGTCATACTAGGACTCTTATTACTACTAGGATTGGGAGACCAGACAGGGATTATATAAGCAGAGGCCAGCCCTCTCACAAAGGACATCGACATTACACCTTTACACCCCAAGCTCTTACTTGAGAGCTTGTCACCGCCGTAGTCACGCTTTTTGACTAGACTTCCAATTTCCTCACCCCTAGCCCCCTCACCATATTAGCCTTTCAACCTTGCCGACTTGAAAGCTGGCCGGAGTGCCCTACGGCAAACACCACCCCTGTTTTCCGCTCGCTTCATGCGTGTTTCTCACGTGCAGTATACAGATCGCTAAGGCCTCAACCTCACGAGATCGACCCCCTTCCTCCGCATGTAGATTTTTACGCTACACCATACTAATGAAGGTTTTGGGAATGATGAGAAGCCATAATTAATGAGGAAAACAACATGGGAAATTTCATGAGCATTCCTTTTTCAAAAGAAAGAGATTAGGGAACTTTTGTTTTCGATATTTCAACATCTTTTACTTGGTTCACAACAATTGACAAAACAAAAACTTTTAATAGATAAAGAAAATGAACAACAAATGCGCCATCAAAATCATCTCTTTTTAAATATTCATATTGGATACTCCATGGTTAAAAAACAACAAATAAAAAAAAATCAATTTCCCACAAACTATAGCAGACATTTGTAACTATTACTAATGTTGATGCTTGATTTTGACACAATAACAACTTAGCACGTGAAAAAGTGCTAAGAAGATCTTAGAAATTACACGTGAATTGATTATCAGAGTTAATTATGGCACTGTTTCAGTAGCATGAAAAGATGTAAAAATAAAGGAGATAGTAGAGGTATTTATAGTAGTTCAAATGCTCAAAGTGAATCTTACATCCACTGTTTTCTTTTATATTAGTGTGTTCTTAGTTTTTAGCCAAGATTACAATAGGTCATGAACTACGATGTAGGGTTACAGGTGTTTGGTGTTCTAAGGATTCTTAAAGAATGTCAAGCTAGTCTTTTTCTAGTAGTGTGTCTTTAATACTTTCTTTGTTCAATTTAAAGTGTTTGGTCCTGATTTTGTAAGGGAGAGCTGGCTATTTATACTTGTTGAGCCCAAGGTAATGATTACATTTCTGCAAGTGGGTTGGTGTCGTGCAAACCACTCCTGTCTTCCCATTAGTTGAGAACTTAAGAAATATCCTTAAATTGAATAGGGCTTGGACAGATGTATGAACCAAATTCATTCACAGAAAAAACTTAAGTCGGCTAGGTTGTGGACAACCATATTCTTTATGTCTTTGGTGACGTGGTAGACTCTGGACGGTGCAAAGCCTTCCTAAACTCTGATTGGTGCTCACTGACATCAGCTTATGTTAGCCTTGATTTTTAGGCATAACAGAAGCTCCTCGGTTCTTTAGATTCAAGGAGTTGGATCTTGAGAACTTTATGATTATGCTGCGATCTGACTTGATTTCAAAGATATCCATTTGAGCTAAGAGCTAGGGGGCAATCACATTGTTGTAGACGACCTGATGCTTGTTGTTGAGAATTGAAGCTAACTGCTTCGTGTGATCTCCGAGATTTTATCTTGACTTACAAATTGGCGGTAGATCGTGAACTGCGACTTGAGAGTTGTGCATGCAACCCGAGATGATCGCTTACCAAGATCTGCCAATTTGAGCTTGATTCTACCTCGAGACATCGGGGAATGCTTTGAACTCTAGCTACTATTCACAACTTGGGAAACTTAGATTTTCCAATGGTTGAAATTTTTTAAACTATCTTGTTTGGTGTTTGTAACGCCTACATTAAGGTACGTAGCTTTATTTATGCCCTAATACCCTTAGTTGAATTTTATTAAAGTTATCTTGAACAAGTGTGAAGAAAATTCCTTCAACCTTCATTAGGGGTAAAATGGTCTTTTCACTCATAATTAGTTGAAAAAGTGGGGAGTGAAAAGAAATAGAATAACATGGAGAAGATAATAAAAATGAGGTCATTCTTGTAATTGACTAAGGGACATAGCTGAAATTTTTAGAAAGTGCAAGGGTAAAATGGGAATCTAATATATATTATTTTATGATATTAAGAGTTAAAGAAGAGAAACCTTAGCCACTCTACCCTCCATTCAAGCCATTCTCTACCCAAGTTCTCTCAAATTTCTTCATTAAATTTCCAAAGAAATTCATAGGATTTTGGCTAACTTTTGATAGATTTTCGATCCCAAGCATCCAAAGGTAAGATTCTTGCACCAAGAAGTGAGATTAAATTTTAAAGTTTTGAATTCTTATGGTTGTATATGCTTAGGGTTTGAGAAGGAGGGAATTCTACCAAAGAGAGAGTATAGTGTTGGAGTTGCTCAAATTCAAGGTAAGTAAACCTAATTTGAACTTTAATTTGAGCAAGACTTTGTTGAATGAATTTTTTTGCATGTTTGTATGTGATGGTATGAGAGAATTATGGGCTGTTTTTTATGTTTATTGATGTATAAATTCTAGCCATGAGAAGTAGTGTATAGTTATATGATGATTTGGTGAAGTTGTGGAAGATTTTGTGTTGAGATTTTTAGAGTGTAGAGAAGTGATAAATTCAGCCAGGTTGGATACTTGATTTAGTGAGTTTTTGGCTCACAATTTGATTAAATTTGAGAGTTGTGGAAGTGTAGCCAACATGGTAGTAGCATGTGCATATAAATTGTTTGATGAAAATCCTAAGAGAAAACATGTTACCATGGTTGCCCTGTCAAATCTATGACCTTATGAGTGATTTTTGAGAATGTTACCTATCGAACTGGGTTGAGACCTAAACTTAAACATTGTAGCCCCTTCTCTAAGCTTTAAAATGAGACCAAGATCATAGCAATCCGATGTGTATAACTTGAGATATGCCTTCTTGAATATGACCTGCACAGAATGACTACCTCAAAAGTACCTCCAATTTATTAGTTATTTTTAGTCTAATGATCTATGATTGATTTCAAGTATGGGAATGTTGTTGATAGAGAATACTAGTTCCATAATGATATCTTTATATGCCATAATGCATTCTCACATTTGCATTTAGAAACAATGGCAAAGAATGAGCATATTTCCATGTTCATACACATACACATATATGAGAACATTAAAGAACAAAGAGAAAGAGAGTTTGGATGAATTGTAGAGAATTTCTTTTATGCATGTATATGCTTATATATGAAGAATTGTTGATGGAATGGATATTGAATGATGGTTAGAATTTATCCATGAGAAGTAGTGTTTGTGTACTTGATGTTTGATGAGAGTTTGGATGAATTATGGAAGAATTGGAGTAGAATTTATGGAGTGTGAATCCTGGACAGGTTTGACGTTGATCTTGGTGCGTTTTATTCCAAATTTTGGTGGCTTAGAAGAGAGATAGAATTGTAGCCAAATTAGAGTTGCTTTGTGCACATAAGTTGTTTGATGAAATGTCAAAGAGAAGTGTATGTATGAGTATGATTATGTGTTATATTGAGATGAGTTTGTAGATGATAGAGAATGACCTATTTGCATTCCATATTGCACTATTGCATCTAAACATGTGAATTTAGAAAGAATTATGAGCATGAAACTATCTACATGCATACATATTCATAAGAGCATTAAAGAGCAATAATTAACATTAAAGTTAAAGAACAAATAGAAAGAAATGAGAAATATTAAAGAAGTTCAAATATGAAATTTTATCTAAAGAAGTGTAAAAAGATAAAAGAAAAGAAGGTTGTGCGATGGGGAACCTGTGAGTGACAAGAAGAAGAATATTTTCACATGTGCACCTCCTTTAGTGAGCGGCCTAAGAAGAAGAAGAATTTGTACAGTCCGTAAGAGTACATGTGGATGAGGACTGTACCTAGAAGAATATTCCTACATGTACGCTGCCTTTAGTGAGCGGCCTAAGAAGAAGAGGAATTTGTACAGTCCGTAAGAGTGCATGTAGATGAGGACCGTACTCACTCACACGGCCAGGGTTCCGAATCCATGCCTCAACCGAGTCCGATCAGCAAAGAATAAGAAAGAAAACAATAGAAAGAAGAGAATAAGAAAGAGAAGGAGAAAAGAAAGAATAGAAAAAAAAAAAAAAAAAGAGAAAAGAAAAGAAACAATAGAAAGAAAGAAAGAACATTAAAAAAAAAAAAACAATAGAAAGAAAGACAGAATAGAAAGAGAGAAAGACTAGAAAAGAAAGAAAGAAAGAAATACAGAGAAAAGAAACATAAAACAGAATAGAAAAAAGAAAAAAGAAAATGCACATTCTATGCATTTGTGCATTTGCATCATACCTATGCATGATACCATGCCTATTATCATGGGTAATGAGAATTGGAAATAGAGAAAGAATAGAGAAAGAACAGAGAAGAATAGAGAGATGTGATGTAAGGAAAGAAATTCAGAATTTTAGCAATAGAGAGAGAAGAGTAGCATAGTGGGTTTACTTACTGAGCAATTAGTGCTCACCCCATTGTTTTTAATGTTTTTGCAGGTAATAGGTGAGATGCGGTCGCTTGGAACGTCACGCAAAGGAAGGGTTGGGCAACATTGTCGAGTTGATGTTTTGTGACTTTATTATATTTTATAAAGATTTGTATTTAAAGAAAAATTAGTTATGGGCCCATTATTTTATACTCATCTACATGTATATTTTCTTATATATATATTTTGTGAGTTTTACTGTTATTTTCTGAGTATACTAGCTAGAGAGAGAGTATTACAGTGTTCGCGTTTGGCATGGTGAATAAATCCCTCTTTTGAACGACCTCTTCAGATGTTATTTGTCACATTTGACAGCTACTACAATCAATAAAGTAATCTTTATCTAACAGATGTGTCATTGTGCACATTAAATGTTAGCCATGAACATTAAATGCTAGCCACGCTGAAACAACATTCTTTTGGGCCGCATTAAATGTGGATGAGATAATTATGCCAACGATTACAATTCTTGATAAAGTCATCATCGATTGGTTTCTGCGAGATGCGAAAGTTACTCTTTCTGTGGATCGATGACACATGGTCGCAATCTATGGTCAATAACCAACTCTCGCCCAAACTTTGCTTATAAAAGTAACTATACCATCACCTTCTTTGCATAAAAACACTAAATTTATCCTAATTTTCAGAGAACTTCGTATTTTTTCAAAGAGAAAACTCCATTTTCTTGCTCTAAAAAAACTCTTCCTTCTTTGCCAGTTTATACGAACTCAACGTTACATCAAAACACCCATTTCTGGCGACTGTAAGGTAAAGAAATTTCTTTCTTTTACCATTTTTTTTCACATTTTTGTGATTTTTAACAGTCATCGCAGTTTGTGGGTACCTAGTAGGTTAGGAAGGAAGCATTTCTAGGTAGTACTCAATAGAGTCACCTGGGGGCTTAGAAACTTAGGGTAAAGGGTAGGGTTAGAAGGAAGTCAGCCATGGCAGAAACCATGAAGCTTTCCTCTACTTCTTCTGAGTCATCGTATGAAGTAGATTTTTTAGGGTTTGAGTCTCCCTTGGTTGTCGTACCTTTATAGACGCTAGAACCAGTGGAGTTTCCACCAAGGATTGAAATGAGGAAAGAAGGTGGTGAAAGCACCCACCAACCAGGTACCTCTATAGGACTCGAAAAGTTGATTAGGTCAATAGTCACATGATCTTTGAAGCAATCTTCAAGTGTGGAGTATTAATTCCATTCCACCCTTTCATTAGGTCGATACTCGATCACTTTTAGATCATACCATTCCAGTTAACTTCGAACGCATATGTCATAGTAGTTGCTATGTATATATCGTTCTGTGAGCACAAAATCAGAGAGCCAATGGCGTTGGAGCTCGCATGCACTTATACATTGAAGAAGAGGAAAGATAAAAACTTGTACTACCTCTCTAAATGATCAATGATCAATGATCAAGGGAGGAATATTTGGTTATCCTAGTAATGCGAGAGCTTACAAAACCAAGTATTTTTTCTTTAAGTACGACAAGGTCTATTAATTTCAAGATTTGAGTAGGTTTTCCCTTTCAATTTGAGGTCCCTTTTCTTTGTTCCTTTTTCAAAATGTAGATTAACAAGCACTTTTCTTCTTATGCAGAAAACAGAGCGACCAAATTGCAGATGTTGATGGATCACAGCCACATTCAGGCTTTTGGTCAATTTTTGAATAGAAGTTGTGACACGAAGATACTCATGACGAAAAAGAACCTCCAGAATCATAGTTTCTTTCACCTCAACACATACTTGGATGGTTCAGCTCATAAGTTTTTCTATTGCTAAAAAACTCAAATCCTTTATTTGCTTTTGACTTT
Source organism: Pistacia integerrima (assembly GCA_026225825.1). Classification (NCBI taxonomy): domain Eukaryota; kingdom Viridiplantae; phylum Streptophyta; class Magnoliopsida; order Sapindales; family Anacardiaceae; genus Pistacia; species Pistacia integerrima. Next base: position 7,332,362 of record CM047747.1, read on the forward strand.
GTTTGCTGATCGTTCTTCATCTTGATGAAGCAACCATGTAGCCTAAGAAAGTAAAGTGCCTAGCGGGGCTTACATTCCTTAAACTGTTAAGAGAATCTCAAGCTGAAGCGGATCTAGGCAATGTCCCTGTAGTGGGGACCCAAACTGGTGTCGAAAGATGCTCAATTGATGAGTGATGTGAGGAAGCTCCTACGCCCGCTGTGAGACATCCCACTAAGAAGAAGACCATGGGCACAAAGAAAAGGAAGGTAATAATGATAGAGAGGTTAGAGTCTTTTTCAAACGACCTTGAGGTAATGCCTACCCAGATTGGCCCTACCTCAAAGGTCCTTCCAAAGGATGCACTAGAGGTAACATAAGGAAAAGAAGGCAATGCCATTCAAGAGTAGGCCAAGGAAATTCCTGATTTGAGAGGTCATGATGAGTCCATCTTAGACCTTCTCGGGAAGTTCCCCGATCACTTATGGCCTGTGATCTTCACAATGTTGGAGTGCCAAGTGGAGTCAACCTTTGAGAGGTACATGGCGGCCAAGCCTTTTGATCTTCTGGTCACAACGCTCTAGATGGAAAACCTAGTAGAGCAAATCTCTCCTTGCGATCTCTTTGAAAATTGAACAAACTTTTTCTTAGTTTTTTAAGAAAAAACTAACTCTTATTCATTTTATTTTGTAGGCTATTCTCACTTTGAACATTGCTCACAACAAAACAAAAATCTCCTCTTGAGGGAAAATCCAGGAGATGAAGGAGGAGATAGTCATGTTGAGGCAAGCCCTTACAGATTCCAATGTATCTTCAAGGGAAACACAACTTCTAGCAGATACGTGCCTAGAAGAAAAGGAAGATGCTTTAAGAGCAGTAGAATTCTAGAACCAAGAGCTTCAAAAGAAGGACAATTGGGTCAAAGAGCTTCAGACAACAGTAGCAATGCTTACTAGAGATCTAAGCTTGAGAAAGATAGATCTCCAAAGAAGAGAAAATGAGCTTTAAGAGAGCACAAGCTATGAGAAGGGAGATAGAGGCAGCTCAGGCCAAGATGTGGGCGACTACAGAGAACAAGATCTAGAGCTCGAGGTGTCTCGTGGCTAGGTTGCTTAATTAACTAAGCAACTACGACAAACCAATGTCGAGGTGGAAAAGAAGGCTGGGAAGTGGTCGTTACAAGTTGTAAACATGATGTGACAAGACAACCCAGACATGAACCTTTACCGCCTTCCTAAATAGTATCAGGTGGCCCTCACATTGATGTTGTCTACTCAAGAAAAGGAAGACCAGTAAACACTCCAAGAGGGAGATAACCAAGAACAAGAGAATCCTGAAGACCAAGTTACCGACCCTGAGGTCAGAGCAATAGAAGACAGTGATCTTGAAGTCCAAGAGAATTGATCGTCCTCCCTTTTACTTGCTCTAAAGAATCTCTTTTTATCTTTAACTGTCGATGTAGCTCTCTGTATGTCCTTCATCTACATATTTTTGAATATATATATATATATATATATATATATATATATATATATATATATGTATAGACTTATTTGCCATTTGTGATAGTACTTTTAGAATTTAAGCACTTCATTAAATGAATACAATTGTTCTAATCGTATAAATTGTAAAACATTGTAAATAACAAGATTATAAAGACTTAAGATAAAAACACAAGTAATTCTTAGAGAAGAATAATCTTATTGATGAAATTTGCAAGTAAAAGAGATCTTAAAAAATTATACAAGGACTTGAAATTTATTGATAATAGGGTAGCAGATGTTCAGCATTCCAAGCTCGCAATACTTTAGAACCATTGAGTCATTTGAGATGATACGTCCTAGGTCATATCACCATAGCGACCCGATAGGGACCTTCCAAGTTAGGCCCTAATACTCTTGTGCTTGGTTCTCAAATACCGAGAAGGGCTTGCTTGAGGACCAAGTCGTCGACTTGGAAGTCTCTTCTCCTAACTTTGGAGTCAAAGAACCTTTTAGCTCATTGTTGATAGGAAGTTATCCTTAACTAAGCCTTATTGGGGTGTTCTTCAACCAAGTCCAAGCTTGTACACATAAGTGCTTCATTGTTTGCCTCATTGTAGAATTTTCTCTAAAGGGAACTAGTTCCCACTTTAACTGGGACCATTGCCTTGCAGCCATATGCTAGTAAGAATGGTGTTTTCGAAGTAGAAGTTCTTGGAGTGGTTCTATATGCCCATAGAACCTCTGGGAGATCGTTGGCCCAACTGCCTTTTGCTGCTCTAAGCTTGGCCTTCAAAGTGTACTGAATATTTTTTTTTTTGATAGCTTCAACTTGTCCATTAGCTTATGGTCTTGCTACTGAGGCAAATTTTTTATGAATCCCTAAGTCTTCACAAAACTTTTTGAACTCTTCATTGTCGAATTGCTTTCCATTGTCCGAGATAAGAGTATGACGAATTCCATAGCAGCACACTATATTTTTAAAGACGAAGTCTTTAAGTTTCTTTGCGGTGATCGCTGCCAAAAGTTCTACCTTGACCCATTTTGTGAAATAATCTATTACAACCACTGCATACTTGATGCCACCTTTATTGGTTGGCATGGGATCGATGAGATCAATTCCCCACATAGCGAATGGCCAAAGGCTGGTCATCGTTGTCAATTGGTGGGAAGGAGCTCGTGGTGTGTTCATGAATCTTTGGCATCTGTCACACTTTTTCACAAAGTTATATGTATCTTCATGAAGCAAGGGCCAATAATATCTCTATCGGATAATTTTAATGGTAAGAGATCATGCGGCAGCGTGATTACCATAGATCCTTTCATGTATCTCTCTCATGATGTAGTCTACATCTTCATCTGTCACACATTGAAGAAGAGGAGTGCTAAATCCTCGTTTGTACAATTGATCTCTAATTAGGGTGTAACAAGTAGCTCTAGTATGTAGGAGTCTTGCCTTAGTCTTGCTGGTAGGAAGAATCCCTACTTTGAGATACTAAATGATATTGGATTCATCCAAGATATAGATTCAATTGTAGTCACTATCTTGTCGGGTGAGTTGATGTTGGGAACTTCAATGTATTTGACCAGGATGTTATTTGGCACATTGGAGTCCAATGATGAAGCTATCTTTGCCAAAGTATCCGCAATAGAGTTGCTATCTCTTAGGATTTACTTGATCTTATATCGCTTAAAGGGCTCGAGTGTGGCCTTAACTTTTTTTAAGTAATTGATCATATTCTCTTCCTTGACTTGATACTTTTCCAATATCTAGTTGACTACTAGCTAGGAGTCGTTATTGATGTCAATCACTTCTGACCCTATCTTTCTTGCTAGTCGCAAACCAGCAAATAGAGCTTCATATTCAGCCTCGTTGTTAGTGGCTTTGAACCCAAACCTAAGGGCTCCTTAAATACGAGTACCCTGAGGGCTGATGAATAGAAGACTAGCTTTGGTTCTTCTTTTTTTAGAAGACCCATCAACATAGAGGCTCCATGTTGATAGATTTCGAACAGTCTCTTGGATGGTCTCACTAGTTGGCTGATCGGGTTCCTGTTCTAGCTTATGGGAAAACTCTAATATGAAGACAACTACAACTTGCCCTTTGATTGCTACTTTTGGCTTGTAATGCAGATCAAACTGACTTAATTCTATGGTCTATTTAAGCAACTGACCCGAGACCTCTAGTTTCTGAAAGACCTGTCTGAGAAGGTAATTGGTTAAAACATGGATGGTATGAGCATGGAAATAAGGTTGTAGCTTCCTGGAGGCGATTAGCAAGGCAAAGGCTAATCACTCCTTTTCTGGATACCTTGACTCAACGTCCAGTAACCGTTTGCTGGTGTAATACACAGGCCACTGAATTTTGTTCTCTTCCCAAATAAGAGTTGTGCTAGCCGTATATTGAGAAATAGACAGGTATAGAAATAAAATTTCTTTAGGAAGTGGCTTGGACAGAAGATGTGGCTTTCTGAGATGCTCTTTTATGCTTTGAAAAGCTTGTTCACATTTTGTAGTCCATTCTATTAGAGTAGATGCCCTAGAGCCAATCAATTATTGTAGAATTGACTCTTTGTAATAATGTTCATTAATCAATAAAAGACATTTTATTCTATGTCGCGTAAATCATTATTATTGCAATATGTATTGATATATGTCCTTAGAATGGTAGAGCCGTGACGAGGGTATCAAGTGTTTCAAATCTTGATAGTGAGAACCCTATGAGCACATATGGTGGCCATTCTAGAAACGTCAGAGCCCTAGTATTATTATTCCGAACTAAGGGCAACGTATAATACGGTAAGGCTATCATAGTGTTGAACGACCCACCCCTGGTCCGAAAGGCGATGTCGATCTCACTTGTCAAGGTTGTTTGGTGACAACCTAGTGCAACACATGGGTGTTTGTCAGAGGCATTACACCACGCAAGTTCACTGGATCGACCCACCGGAGGATTCCATATGGATGGTAACCCCAGTTGTCTATGGAACAAATCCTCCTAACGAATGGTGGTGCATGTGATCCCTTAGACTTGAGATCACCTGGAGCGCCTTGTGCACCGATTGGTGCGCTTGACACTAGCCTAACGCAGCTTCTTTTCGTGAGTCACAATACGGTGGTGATTGGGCCGCATCAAGGAGTGTATCAAGACTATGGTGGATTGACAGAGGATTCATCACTCCCGGCACGGGAGAAAGTTATCTCACGGCGCAATTCAAGATATGGCAATGACACTAAAACCGTGGCCACAAGGGATTGAGTTAGTTGCTCTATCCAGCTTTATAATACGGGTCATTGGTCCAGAACCGAATAAATAATATCGAGAGTAACCAAGGTTGACACTTACTTCTATGCCTTCGCCTCGTCAAGATAACGTATGATGAAAGGATCGAATTGTATGGTAATCATATCGCTGAAGGTAGCTACTTTGTGAATCCGAATCTATCGGGTGGCCATGATGCCTTGCTAGGGGGCCAATCTTGGTCTCTGTATTAGTGAGACGATTAATTGGTGTTAATCGCAATACTATACACCGCCGATATGATGAGGAGCCTAAGGGTCACACACATAGAAGACAATTTAAGATGCAAGAAGAAAGAAGGGCGTTGCCTTTTAAGGCGAAAGGGTATTTTAGTAATTTCACAATAAAGGCAATTAAATTTGCTGAGGTCGTAGCCTTTATTTAATTTGTTAAAAAAAAAATTAAATAAGTGAAATTACGTTTAAATATGTGTTCGCACATATTTAAATATATTATCATTATTGTTAAATGTTAATATATATTTAAATATATATATTAATTGATTTTAATTGAGATAATGATGGAAATTAAAATAAATCAAATTGGGAGTGTTTGGCAACATGGGGCGTTTGGGTTGGAGCCCAAGCCTATTCCGTATGGGATTAGGGCAAATTGTTTTTAAGTATAAAAGGAAAAGTGTGTGATTTTTTAAAAAAGAGTTTTTATTTGTGAAACCTAAAACCACACAGCAGCCCCAATCTTTTGCCTCTCCCACGGCAGTAACACCATTGCGTAAAATCAATTCAATTGATTTTGTCTTCTTCTTAATCTTGAAGCCAAAGAGGATCTAGCAAATCCCTCTTTGGTTCTTTTAAGATTGTCTTTGTGTGGACTACGCAGGTTCGATCCTATACTTGGATCGGGTAGCAAAACGTCGTCCGACAAATTTGGGAGGAGCCTTCAACGTGCGTTTGTTTCTCTTAACTCATGTTGAATATTTATACAGATTTTATTTAATATAAATTGTTAAAATCATACCCTTGATCTTGGCTCATGTAAACGATCCTGTTATTTATTTTTTTTTGTTTCCGCTGCGTATACGGGACCGTTTACTAATACATTCAAATTTCTTGTTGGCCCCGAGTACATTGAAGAACGGCAAACAGGCATCTGCAGCACTTGCTATGAAGCGAACGAGAGCCGTTATCCTCCCATTCAAGCTTTGAACTTACTTAATATTTGTTGGACTCTTCATATATAGGAGAGCTTAGATTTTTTTGGGGTTGACTTTAATTCCCCAATGGTTAACCATGTACCCAAGAATTTACCTGAGGCTACCCCTAATGAACACTGAAGAGGATTAAGTTTCATTTTGTATCTTTGGAGTATGTCTAACATTTCCACGAGGTGGGCTATGTGATCTGAAGTGACATGCGACTTGGCCAGCATGTCATCGACATAGACCTCCATTGTTTTTCTCTGATCGCTAGAAAAACATCCGATTAACCTTTGGGCTTGGTAGGTTGCCCGCATAAGCAAACCTGAAGGCCCTCCCGCTTTTAGCACACACCCCGATCCATGATAAACGAGGTGTGCTCCTCATCGGGTGTGAACATCGGGATCTGATTATATCACGAATAAGCATCCACAAAGCTCAACAGCTCGTGCCCAAAAGAGACACAATGAGCTGGTTGATTCTAGGCAAAGGGAATATGTCCTTGGGGTATACTTTGTTGAGATCCGTGAAATCAACACAAGACCACCATTTACCATTGGGTTTTTTCACCAAAACAAGATTGGTGACCCAATTGGGGTAATTAGCTTCCCGAATGAACCCAATTGAGAGGAGTATGTCCACCTCACTTTTAAAAGCCTTATAGTGCTATGGCTCCATAGCTCTTTTTTTTTTTTGACAAACTGGTTTGATCTCACTATTGATGTTAAGTGCATGACATATGACTCTGGGGTTGATCCAGATCATGTCGGCATGTGTCCATGCAAAAACATCAATATTTTGTCTGAAGAAGCTCACTAAATTGGTTGCAAGTTGATGGCTAACGGCTGAGGTTACTTCTAATTCTCAACACACGAGTTGGCTCATGCTCGTCAATAGGTATCTCAGGCAAAGTCTCAATTGGCCCACTATGGGTATACTCCTCTTGCACATGGGATCAATGATATCTTTTTTTAGATTAGGTTGTGGCTTGATCCTACTGATCGGCATTGCTTACTTGGGCTTGCCCTCGGGCTTCGCTTTCCCTTGCATGCGAACTAGACTACCTAATTATAATAGGCACGAGATTCATGTTGTGATCCCCTAAATTCCCCACATCTATCAGAGTGGGGAACTTTATCTTCTGATGATACATGGAAATGACAACTTTGAAGTTTCGTAGTAGAGGTCGTTCAAGAATGCCATTGAATGCTGAAGGACAATCTTCTACAAAAAATTCTATCATCTTGGTCACTTCGTAGGGATCTCCCAAAGTGACCAAAAGAATAATGATTCCTCGAAGGGTTAGATGGTCCCCAATAAACCACAGAGAGGAGTAGCTACATGCTTCAAGTTTGTCTCTTCTAGTTTCATCTCTTCAAAGGCTCACTAAAATAGGATATTTATGGCACTTCCTGTTAGTAAACGGTCCCGTATACGCAGCGGAAACAAAACAAAATTAATGTAGAGATCGTTTACATGAGCCAAGATCAAGGGTATAATTTTACAATTTTATCAAAGCAAGAATCTGCATAAATTAATAATATGTGTTTAGAAACCATACGCACGTTTGGAGGCTCCACCACGATTGTCTTTGAATGTTTTGCTACCGATCCAAGTGTAGGATCGAACCCACGTAGTCCACACGAAGACAATCTCAAAAGAACCAAAGAGGGATTTGCTAGATCCTCTTTGGCTTCAAGATTAAGAAGAAAAACAAATCAATTGAAATTGATTTTGGGCTAAGAGTGTTTCATTGTGGGAGTGAAAGAGGGTCTTGTGGTGTGTTATTTTTCAAAGAAAAATCAATTCATCCTATTTAATTAACACACACTTTTCCTTTTATATTAAAAACAATTTGCCCTAATCCCATACGGAATAGGCTTGGGCTCCAACCCAAACGCCCCATGTTGCCAAACACTCTCAATTTAATTTATTTTATTTTCCATCATTAGCTTAATTAAAATCAATTAATATATATTAACATTTAACAATAATGATAATATATTTAAATATGTGCGAACACACATTTAAATGTAATTTCACTTATTTAATTTTTCTAACAAATTAAATAAAGGATACGAACCTCAAAGCAAATTTAATTGCACCGTGAGATTACCAAAATACCCTTTCTTTCGCTTTAAAAAGACGAAAAACGCCCTCTTTCTTCTTGGATCTTAAATTGTCTTCTATGTGTGTGACCCATAGGCTCCTCATCATATCGGCAAGTTGTATAGTATCGCGATTAACACCAATTAATCGCCCTCACTAATACACAGACACCAAGATTGGCCCCTAGCAAGGCATCATGGCCACCCGATAGATTCGGATTCAAGAAAATAGCTACCGTCAATGATATGGTTACCGCGGCAATTCAATCATTTCATCATACGTTATCTCGACGAGGCAGAAGGCATAGAAATAGTGTCAACCTTCGGTTACTCGATATTATTTATTCGATTTACGACCAATGACCCAGTATTATAAACTGGATAGAGCAACAACTCAATCCCACCTGGCTACGCTTTTTAGTGTCATTGCCATATACTGAATTACGCCATGAGATAACTTTCTTCCATACCCGGGAGTGATGAATCCTCTGTCAATCCACCATAGTCTTGATACACTCCTTGATGCCCAATCACCACCGTATTGACAACTAAAAGAACTACGTTAGGCTAGTGTCAAACTACACCAATCCGGTGCACAAGGTGCTCCGTGATCTCAAGTCTAAGGATCACATGCACCACCATTCATTAGAGGATTTGTTCCATGTACACCGGGGTTACGATCCATATGGGAATCCTCTCGGTGGGTCAGCTGAACTTGCGCGGTGTAATCCTCACAAAGAAGCACCCATCTCGTTGCACCGTGGTGTCACCAAACAACCTTGACAAGTGAGATCGGCCATTGCTTCGACAGGTCGCTCAACACTATGATAGTCTTATCGTACCATTCTCGTGCCCTTATTTCAAAATAATACTAAAAAGGCTACGTACATTTCTAAAAATGGCCACCATATGTGCTCATAGGGTTCTCACTATCAAGATTTGAAACACTTGATACCCTCGTCACGGTTCTACCATTCTAAGGATATATATCAATACATATTGCAATAATAATGATTTGTGCGATATAGAATAAAAATGCCTTTTTATTGATTAATGAACATTATTACAAAGAGTCAATTCTACAACAATTGATTGGGCTCTAAGGGCACCTACTCTAACAATCTCCTACTTGCACTATAGCCAATCATTCATGCACTCAACATTGAATGACCCAAGTGCCTGCACTATAGCCAGTCATTCATGCACTCAACATTGAATGACCCAAGTGCCCATCATGCTTCTGCTACAATAGAAACTTCAATAGTAGGTTAGTAGGTATTTTACAAATCTGCACATTCCCTTTCTTTGAATCAACTAAGTAAGTGTTTGGATTACTGGTGAGACCATGATTCCTCAGCCACAACAATGGCTCCATTGTTATCGGGGCAAAGACAACTATATCGATTAGCAATGCTTGAAATCACATCAAGTTCAGTAATGAACTTTTTTATCCAAACCGCCTACACGTAAGAATTTAAAAATGCGATACACTTAGTATCAATTGTAGAATTCCCTACAGTACACTGATTCGAGCTCTTCTAGCTCACTGTAGTTACATTGAGATAAAATATGTAGTCCCAAATTGCGAACTATAATCATCCTTTTTCTCGTTTGGAAATAGCGTCACTGTATTCTCTTACATTGAGCTCATCTTTCCTCCATAATCCAAGAATATATATTCTTAAGCCTTTTTCAAGTACTTAAGAATGTCCATTGACACTCACCCAGTGTCATTTACTTGGATTTAGTTGATATCTTCTACTAGTGTTGAATGCACATAAGACATCAATCTAAGTACATAACATATTGCTCACTTGAGCATGATTGATATCCACTACAAGTGCTGAATGCACATTAGATATCAATCTTAGCATACAAGATGGATCTACTTGCTAAAGCATGTGGGATCCTCTTCATTCTATCTCTCTCATAATGTGGTTAAAGACACATATCCTTATAGAGATAGACACCATATGCCCTCAGAAGAAATCCCTTCTTGGATTTTTCCATACTGATTGTGTTCAGCACCTTGTCTATGTACTCTGACTTAGTTTGAGCAACCTACACGATCTATCACGATATATCTTTATTCCAAGGATGTAGGCTGCTTCCCCTAAGTCCTTCATGGAGAAGCACTTGGATAACCAAGTCTTTACCGATCACAAGTTTGGTATATCATTCGATCAAGTATGTCATCGACATACAACACTAGGAATGCTACTACGCTCCTACTCACTTTCTTGTAAACACAGGGCTCATCTTCATTCTTGATAAAACCGAATTCTTTTGCGGCTTTATTAAAACGAATGTTCCAGCTCCTTGAAGCTTGCTTGAGTCCATAAATGGATCTCTGCAACTTACATACCTTATTGGTTTGACTATCAAGAACGAAACCATCGTGTGTTGTCATGTACACATCCTCCCTCAAGGTTTCGCTCAAGAAAGCGCTTTGACATCCATTTGCCAAATCTCATAGTCATGATATGGAGCAATTGCAAGCATCATCCGGATGGATTTAATCATAGCAACCGGCGAAAAGGTTTCTTCATAGTCAATGCCATGAATTTGTTTGAAACCTTTGGCAACCAACCGTGCTTTATAAGTATGCACGTTGCCATCCATGTCAGTCTTTTTCTTGAAGACCCATTTACACCCTATGGGTTTTACCCCTTCAGGTGGTTCCATCAGAGACCACACTTGGTTCTGGTACATGGAGTCCATCTCAGATTTCATGGCTTCAAGCCATTTAATGGAATCTAGATCCGATATAGCGTCTTCGTAGGTTATGGGTTCATTATCTTGGTAGACCAGTACGTCACCATGTTGAGTCACAAGATAACCGTATCTCTCGGGCTCATGGCTTACTCTCCTAGATCTACGTAGCTCCTGTGCGACCTGAGGTGGTTCACTTTGATCCACAAGTTATGGAGTAACCTCCTTATGATGCTCAACCACTTCCTGTGGCACATCATCCCGTCCTTCGTCTAGTATATCCTGTGGTTCTAGAACTTCATCAAGTTCTGCTTTTCTCCCACTAGTACTTCTTAGAAAATATTCCTTTTCTAAGAAGACACCAGTTCGAGCAACAAAAATTTTGCGCTCTTCTGGGTGGTAGAAATAGTATCCTTTGGTCTCATTTGGATACCCCACAAATATACATTTATAGGATTTTGGGCCTAGCTTGTTCGAAGTCAATTTCTTAACATAAGCTTCGCAACCCAAATCCTTAGATAAGACAAGTTGGGCTTTTGCCCACTCCATAGCTCATATGGAGTCTTATCTACAGACTTTGACAAAGACATGGTTCAAAAACGTGAGTCGCAGTCTCTAGGGCATAACCCTAGAACGATGTAGATAAATCACTAAAACTCATCATGGACCTAACCATGTCAAGTAAGGTCTTGTTCCTTCTTTCCGACACTCCTTTGTGTTGGAGTGTATAAGGAAGGGTGAGTTATGATACTATCCCATATTTCTTCAGGTATGTCTAGCTCAACTTGACAAAGTTGGCATAGTAGTCATTTTGAGATTATTCTTGTTGTCTTTTTTAAGAACATATTATTATGAAACAGTTCCATAAAGAATATTATTTATACTCAAGGACAATAATCCATTAGTAAACTAATATTCTCATTTTTCCTCTGTGGATACAGAAATATAATTTCTAGAAACTGAAGAAAGACCATAATAATCAACAAGTTCCAAGAAACAAGTCCATTGGCTAAATCAGACGATAAGATCCTATAGCAAATGTAGCAGCACGTGCTTCATTTCCAACTGGTAGGTCCACCTCTCCCTCGGCGAGCAATCTACTCTACCGTAGTTCCTACACATCAATCAAATGTGAGTACCACATCTTGTGTCAACTAGATGTTTACGGGAGAAGTTAATCTCAATAACGTACCTGACGAAGAAGTAACATTCTTCTTCCTTTTTGCTAGGAAAGCCTTGCAATGTTTCCTCCAGTGGCTGGGATTCCCACAGAGAGGACAAACGCCTTTCCTTTCTGCAATAGTTCTTTCCATCGACTTCTGAGCCCTTTCCTTTTCACTTGAGTTGGCTTTAACCAACGTCAATGTTTCTGACATTTTCATGCCTGACTCAGTAGCCATTAACAAATCCAGAAGCTGGAAAGGGTATTCTTCTTATCTTCCTCAATGAAGTCATAGACGAATTGAGAATAAGAATCTGGCAAAGACTGTAATATTAGGTTTATCGCTAAACCTTCATTAAGTCCACATCCCAAAATCTCAAGCTTGTTCATATACTCAATCCACTTGAGTATATGATCGCCAATTTTGGTACCCTCTTCCATCCTACATCTGAATAATGACCGAGACACCATATGCTTCTCATTTCGTCGAAGAAAAATGAAGAATAGAAGCCCTTAAATTTTTCCATTTTAACGCTCTTGTCGCATGAATAATGGTGCCATTGATGCAAGCACAATGTATCTAGTCATTTCTAATTTTGCATCATGTGTATGCTTCACATATACATACCCAGTCTCATGGATAGAACTATCAGCAGGCTCTAGTGATAGAGCTTGCTCAATGGTGTATAATCTATCGCTTGGATGAAGTATATTATTTATACTTCTATACCTCCAACGAAATTTTCACCATTCCATTTCTCTCCGGGGATTCCGATGATTTGTCGCAGTTGATGTTGGGATCATTCTGCTAAAATTTAAGTGAATCTACAAGTGCAGAAAAATAAATATTATTACCATGTTCATTATTATTGTTTAATATGGTCTTTTATTAAACAAAGCTCCCACTATTTTACTCAAGTCAATAGCCTTCACCATTAACTCGAGAAAGTTTGTTGACTTTCCTAGTGGACCGAGATCCCATCCTGCCCATTTCAAACCTTCGCTTTGGCGAACAAGCCAAAATGAGTTGATTAGGTAGGCCAACAAACTTAATTCACACCCGGTTGGATAGCTCCCTACTATCAACCTCAAATGTGAAAAAACCAACAAGCCAATCACACAATCCAATGGACACTGTATGCCATCGTCCTCAAGTGTGATTCTCAGTATCAGTAGAGTGGACACTACATGTCACCACGTACACACAATATGTGTACTGCTTTACTATGCCTATGACACGCGTTTATCAACCTTCGCTTTGACGAACAAACAAAACTGTCATTTTAAGTCGACCCATCACCATTAAGGAAAACTCCAATGCATTTTAACCTCCCACTGGTAGAAGTGTACCCTTCGCTTTGGCGAACAAGGTTTCGACGAACAGTGGTTTGATTAAAACCATGGTGATGGAAGGCTTACGTGACTTAATATACTTTAGTTGAAGGGTTTGTTATTTAATGTCTCACCAGATTATTATCTTTATTAGAATGACATTGTTTGGCATGTTCTTCAACATTCAACCTTAGCATGCATTCTAAACATAATATAAAACGTGCCGGTACATGGCCCAACTAAAACCGATTTCCTCGAGCCTAGAGGAATCGGTGGGTCACCTAGGGGTCCTGTAATAAACATCTTGAGTCTTCAAGTATGGTTGCGTCGTTCTTTGCTCCGTCTTCAAGTACATTACAAAAATATCATTCTAAATTTACAATAAATAATTATACAAATTCTTTACATCAATAAATTTAAAAACCTCGATTTACATTCAAGGAGAGTTAGATGAGAAGAGAATGTACATCAAGAAAGAGGAGAAAGGCAGGACACGCATGCCCTATTTAATAAAATACAACCATACATACCAAAAAATATTTAAAACATTCACCCTTAGGTCTAAGGCTCATGTACCGGGCACCATACACTATACAAACAAGTACAAAGCATACATTTCAAAAACAATCAATTTTTGAAATTTGTGGGTTAATTGCGAGTTACCCCCTGATAATTTGCAGAACTACAGTTTGGTCTAAAAGTTTTGAAACTTTACATTTTGGCCCCTACACACTCGGAAGTGCGCTCACTACAGCGATGAGTTAGATCGTTGTGGCATGCGTTGATTACTTGACGTTCAAGCTCAAAGTACGTTCGCCGCGGCGATTTGGTACAGCGCCAATCCTAAGGACAATCGCCGCGACGAGCTCTGTTTTCATACAACGCTCGTCCAGAGGACGATCGCCGCGGCGATGGGTTATATCACCGCAGCGAGCACTGGTTTCGTCACCAGCGCTAGTGTGAACAACGCTCGCTGCCGCGATGGGTTAGTAGCGCAGCGAGCGTACACAAACAGAAGCTTCGGATCGTTCATACAAAGAACCAAAAAACACTCTAAACGGATTTTGCAATCAATCAAACACATTGATCTCAACAAAAATCCACCAACCATTATACCAAACCAGCAGATCATCAACAAATTAAATTAATCGATTAATCAGTTTTTTAAAACATGTTTTTTTTTAAGACAGATTTTCAACTGATTCAACATGGCAACATATCATCAATCAAACGCATGTTATCAACCATCCATTTTAAAAATTGTAAAATTCAGTACCCTAGGCTCTGATACCAATGTTAGTAAACAGTCCCGTATACGCAGTGGAAACAAAACAAAATTAATGTAGAGATCGTTTACATGAGCCAAGATCAAGGGTATAATTTTACAATTTTATCAAAGCAAGAATCTGCATAAATTAATAATCTGTGTTTAGAAACCATACGCACGTTTGGAGGCTCCACCACGATTGTCTTTGAACGTTTTGCTACCGATCCAAGTGTAGGATCGAACCCACGTAGTCCACACGAAGACAATCTCAAAAGAACCAAAGAGGGATTTGCTAGATCCTCTTTGGCTTCAAGATTAAGAAGAAAAACAAATCAATTGAAATTGATTTTGGGCTAAGAGTGTTTCTGCCGTGGGAGTGTAAAGAGAGGGCTATTGTGTGTGTTATTTTTCAAAGAAAAATCAATTCATCCTATTTAATTAACACACACTTTTCCTTTTATATTAAAAACAATTTGCCCTAATCCCATACGGAATAGGCTTGGGCTCCAACCCAAACGCCCCATGTTGCCAAACACTCCCAATTTGATTTATTTTATTTTCCATCATTATCTCAATTAAAATCAATTAATATATATTTAAATATATATTAACATTTAACAATAATGATAATATATTTAAATATGTGCGAACACACATTTAAACGTAATTTCACTTATTTAATTTTTCTAACAAATTAAATAAAGGCTACGACCTCAGCAAATTTAATTGCACTGTGAGATTACCAAAATACCCTTTCACCTTAAAAGACGAAAACACCCTTCTTTCTTCTTGGATCTTAAATTGTCTTCTATGTGTGTGACCTATAGGCTCCTCATCATATTGGCAGTGTATAGTATCGCGATTAACACCAATTAATCGTCTCACTAATACACAGACCAAGATTGGCCCCTAACAAGGCATCATGGTCACCCGATAGATTCTGCATTCAAGAAAATAGCTACTCGTGAACGATATGGTTACCGTAATTCAATCCTTTCATCATAATGCTATCTCGACGAGACGAAGGCATAGAAATAGTGTCAACCTTCGGTTACTCTCGATATTATTTATTTAGTTTTTAGACCAATGACCCGTATTATAAACTGGATAAAGCAACAACTCAATCCCACTGTGGCCACAGTTTTTAATGTCATTGCCATATACTGAATTACGCCGTGAGATAACTTTCTTCCATACCCGGGAGTGATGAATCCTCTGTCAATCCACCATAGTCTTGATACATTTCTTGATGTAGCCAATCACCACCGTATTGATAGCTCTGAAAAGAACTGCTTTAGGCTAGTGTCAAACTATACCAATCGGTGCACAAGGCTCTCCGGTGATCTCAAGTCTAAGGATCACATGCGCCACCATTCATTAGAGGATTTGTTTTATAGACACTGGGGTTACGATCCATATGGAATCCTCTGGTAGGTCGGAGGTCACTGAACTTGCGCTGTAATCCTCTACAAAGAAGCACCCATGTGTTGCACCAGTTGTCACCAAACAACATTGACAAGTGAGATCAGTCACTGCTTTCGACAAGGTCGTTCAACACTATGATAGCCTTACCGTATTATCTGTGCCCTTATTTCAAAATAATACTGGGGCTACAGACATTTCTAAAATGGCCACCATATGTGCTCATAGGGTTCTCACTATCAAGATTTGAAACACTTGATACCCTCGTCACGGTTCTACCATTCTAAGGATATATATCAATACATATTAATTACAACAAAAAGGGTTTTTAGCTACGAATTTTTTTGTTGCTAAAAACCTAGAAATTGTTGCGATATACGTTTAGTGACGAAAGAAAATCGTCACTACGATCGTCGCGGTAGGCATGTCGCGCTTGATTTTCAACAAAAAGTAACAACTGAAAACTCAAATTGTTGCAGGTGGTGGAGGATCTGGTGGAAATTGGCCTGGAAATGTTTGTGAGCCATCAGAACAAAAACCTATATTAACTGAGATGAACTGCTACATTTTCTCCATCATTTGCCTATATTGGCAAAATTCTTCCCCTATGCCTCGTAGTTCTTGCACCTCCTCACACAAGTGTGTGAATTCCTCTAAAACTTCTTGATTGACTCACCTTGAAGTCTTAGAAGATGTAGGTGGTTTTGGACCATAACCCAATCCACGATTTGTTCCTACAAAAATAATATATATGTACATATACACAAATATATAAATTAAAATAATATAATTTTATAAATTAAAAAATTAAAAGGTATTAGGTTATAATATAAAAATATAATCAACTTTTATACAGAAAAAAAAAATGAAATACACTACATAATACTTACATATCGAACCTTGGCTTCGTCATTTATCCAAGTATTTCTTTTACTGCTAAAATGTGTCATGGAATAAATGCACCTCCCCTTTGAGTTGGCCTTAAGAAAGATCCTAATATTCAAAAAAAAAAAAAAGCAAATAAAAGATAATTAATATTAAAAAAAAAACAAATAAATAACAATTACAACATATACATTAAATAAAAAATTATTCAAAAATAAATATTTCAAACCTTTGAATTATTTGTTCGATGAAAAATGATTATCGAAATAAACCCTACCCATAAGCTAATTCAGGTACTCAAGGACTAAAGGATCATTCAAATCAATATCAAACTTTGTCTACTAAAAAAAAAATATTCAATATATTAGTAATTAATAAAATTAAAAACAAGTTTACCAATAAGCGAGCATAATCAATTTTTTATCATCAAGGTCAATCTTCTTGCTCCAAACAAATCTAAAAGTCAGTTTCTTTCACTAACACTAATCTAACAAAGAATCAATCACAAACAAATCTGAAAGATTAAAAACAAAAATTAATTCAAAAACCAAAATTGCCTCAGCCATCTCAACATTTCCAGCGGTTTTAAACAAGCCAGGGAGCTGGGCACTGTCATTTGATGTCCCTTCTTCATGCCATATAAGCACTTCACAATTTAGTATTCAAACTCATTCTATTACCTGAAACTGCTCACGGTATAGCTTAACAGCCTTGGCATGTGACAGTAACATGTTGTGCATAACATTGAGGGGCTCTACATCAGAGTTGCCAGCAGAACAATGTCCAAATGGTGCTGAACAGTGAGCTGGAGGGTACCATCCCCTAACATATCCCATTACGCTTAACAGGCTCGGCTCGTTGATGGTTGCCCAACTCTTAACTCCATCACCAAAATTCTCAAAGCATATTTTGGCAAAATGTACGAAATCTTCAGAACACTGAAATCACATACTGTACCAACAAAACTGATTCATCATAACTAAATGAACATGAAAGGGATTAAGGGATCTTAGAGCAACCAGGTATTGCAATCTTAAAAGCAAAAGTACTGAAGAAACCCCTTTAGAGAATGGTAGAACTTAGTTACTAGGCATATATTCAGAACCTATTGAAAATAGAGTCGAGCATTTTTTTTCAGGGAAACAGAAAAGCTTATAGAGTGTGAACAGAAGTTAAATGAATTAGAGGGCTGAGCCAAGACCCATATCTATCTTCTAGTTCTTGCGGTAAGCCAAATGGAATATGGTCACAAACGGCTCAATTCCTGCATTAACCAAAATTCATATTCGTCATCTTCAAGAATATTGTAAAAAAAAAACACTAGTGCTTAAGTTATAGATTCATTGAAAAGGATATTACCTCTGAGCAAGAGATGGTCTATAATATTATTATAAGACATGATTCCACTTGGATTAACTTCACCAAGTCTGCCTTCTGTTACAGCTCAGGAACATTATCATCAAGTAGTTGAATATTAATCTCACTACATTAACATTCAATTAATTGCTACTAAGAACATACTTGGTAAAATTCTAACCCATGAAATTGAGAACCGGTATGCATTTACACCAAGTGAATGCATAATCTCAATATCTTCCTGTGAAAATAAATAAGAAATTCATATATGTTGAATAGAAGTTGCAGGTAAGTAAAAAATTAGTAAATTTAACCATTCATTTACCAAGAACCGGTGGTAATGATCATCAGCAACATCTCCATTATCATTAATTTCTTTAATTGACGAATCTGTTCAAGCGATTCTTGAGTTCAATCGACTCCTTCTTCGAATACGACGCGATATAGAAGGTGATGTAATTGCCCAAAAGGAGAAGTGACGGATTCAGGGCAGAAATTGGAGAAGATGTGGCGGCCGGAGTGGAGAAGTGGATCCGCAACGGCGTCGTCGGTGGTAGGGTTTTGTGGTTTGGCGATTTTCGATGCCAAAGTGACGAGGACTGTAGATTTTAGGAGTTAATATTTTTTTTAACTTTTTTTTACTTGTAAGGGTTCAAACATTTTTCCATTTGGGGCAAATTCTTTTTTTTTTTTTTTTTTTTTTAAAAAAAACCGGGTTTGGGTTTTTGAGATTCTCTTCAATTTTAGATTTATAATCTTTTAAATTTAAATTTTTTCTTTTTTAATTTTAACGAAAAATTGTTTACTTTTTTTTTTAATAAAATCAGAAATTTGGTTTTCTCTATTTCTATCGATCAAAACCAAACCAGTTTTTCGGATAACTAGAAAACCACTTCAATTCCCAGTTTGGATTGGTTTCTACATTTTTCTAAGCATCCCCACATTTGGGTGTTGGAGATACGCCTCGACAATAACTCACTGAAGTTAACAAACTCCATTGGAATAGGTACAGAGTCACTGAGCCAATCGTCGTCTACTAAACGGGAGTCGTAGCAATGAGAACTTTTTTGTTCAATGTCGGAAATAGGTCGATTATAAGGGTTTGCAAAAATGAGTGAAATAGGGGATAAGAATAAGTTTTAAGGAAAAAACTGTGAGAAATGTGAATGAAAAATTGGTGGCAAAAAATGGGCGGGAAAAGTTTTAGGCAATTTTTTTTTTTTTTGTTTTTTATATACACCAAATAATCCTAAAGTAATTGCTAGTTTCATTTTAATTAGTAGCATGTCCTCAAGTAATCCTAAATTACCCAAGAAATCCTAAAGTAATAATTTTACTCAATGTAAAATAAATAGTGGGTAATTTTTCCTACCCTAGTGTATATATAGACAATTAAAATACTGTAACCACAAATAGATAATGTTATCTTGTGATAGACCATGTTCTCGAGTTTTATATGTATCACATTCTTATGATGTAAATACATGCATCCACTGTTTAAAGAACCGAACCGTACCTATCGGTCGGACCAATCGAATTGGAACCTGGTACCTTTAATAGTCTGGTTCTCTCTGAAAACCAGAATACACGTCAGCCTGGTTTTCATATTGATACTGAAGTTAATGAACAAGAAGAACTTCGTAGGGTGGATGTGGAACCAGAGGTTGTTCAATTTGTGGAGCCAAGTGGTAGAGTTAGTGATGATGATACCAGTTTCATAAATGATGATAGTGAAAATGAGATGAGTAATGAAAGTGAAGATGTATAAGTTGAAGATGATATTGAGAATTAATAATATTTATTATTGTCATCCAAATTTAATATGCATAATTGTGATGTGATTTTTCTTTGTGCATTAATTTTGATTTGTTTGTTTTATATTATTAATTTAATGTACTAAATTTAATATTTAAATATAAACATTAAATAATATTATAAATTTATTATAATAATATTATAACAAAATAAAAAAATAATATTAACAATAAATTAATAATAATAACAATAATAAATAATAATGATTCTAAACAGCAACAAACAAGTATCAAACTTAAGCTGCTAATAGTGGAAACTTGAAAAACAATTTAGCCATTGTGCTTTTCGTATTTACAAACTAAATAATAATAATAATAATTTTGATTTCTTTTATTAATTACTGATTAGTTTTACGTTTTCAGTTATTGTCTTATAAATATAAAATTATATTAAAAATTAAATTCTAACAAACTAATGGCAATGATTTTAAGAAAATTAACACCAAATTTCTTTCATGACAAAACATAGATTGCGTTGCAAAACGTTTTTAGCATTGTTTTTTATATTTGCTTTGCCAAAAACGTTTCTCGACGAACCATTTGTTGTGTAGCCAGATGAATTTTGCGTCGTTTTTAATATTTTCGTCGCCAAAAACGTTTCCCAACGAACAATTTGTTGCGTAGCCAGATGAATTCTACGTCATATTTTATATTTTCGTTGCTAAAAACCATTCTTGATGCATAATTTTTTGCGTAGCTAAATGGATTTTACATCGTTGTTTATATTTTCGTCGCCAAACATGTTTCCCAATGCACAATTTGTTGCGTAGCCCCATGGATTTTGCGTCATTTTTTATATTTTCGTCGCAAAAACGTTCCCTGATGCACAATTTCTTGCATAGCCAAATGGATTATGCTTTGTTTTTTATATTTTCGTCGCCAAAAAGGTATTACGACTAGCCTTTTGTTGAGTAGCTAAACTTTGTTGGCGTCGCTTTATATATGTTCGTCGCCAAAAACATTTTATGGCGCCATGCATTTGCGTTGTTAAATACTTTTGGCTACGTTTTGTATTATTTTCGTCTCTTAAAAGTATCCACGACGACATATAGTTACATTGCGAAAAAACTAGGGCGTCGCTTTTTTTATTTTCGTCGGCAAAAACATTGTATGACGAATTATGTCGTCGCTAAGTCCGTCGCCAATTTGCTTCCCGCCATATCGTGGGAGGATTAGAAAGTCCGCGAAACTATTGGCAACCAATTTCATATTTCGTCGCTAATAGTTACTTTTGGCGACAATTTTTGAAACCGTCGCTAAGAAAATCGTAGCTAAAAGCCTTTTTTGTTGTAGTGATTGCAATAATAATGATTTACGCGATATAGAATAAAATGCCTTTTATTGATTAATGAACATTATTACAAAGAGTCAATTCTACAATAATTGATTGGCTCTAGGGCACCTACTCCAACACTTCCATTGTCCACCAACATCCTGTGGACTTCACACCTTCCTATTTCAGCCATGACAACTAGTGCATCCTCATGAGGGTGGTGCATCCATTTCACGTCTTTCTCAGAGAAGGTAATCTCTTCTTCTCTTCCTAACTTGCTAGGTCGAGGTTCCAGATTGAGCACATTGTAGGGCTTGTATAGGGTTTCTCGAGCATACCAATCTTGTGCATGCCAAGAGGTCCTACAGTATGAGGTCCCCCAATGATGGTCCTTACCAAGTAGAGACCTTTGCGACCTCTACGCCTTTCCATGTCGTCTTGGTCATTCTCCCTCATGGGAGTTGGACCATTAACGTACTACATGAAGTGGCCTTTCTGGATAAGGTCTTCAACTGCCTGCTTGAGAGCTTAACACTCATTGTATGGTACCCATTATCCTTGTGATAAAGACAATATTTCTTGCCATTCCTTTTAGATAGGGGTTTCTTCATGGGCTCTAGCTCTCTGAGCAGATTGACTTCTGCTAAATTAGCCAAAATGGTTAAGACCAATGTGTTGAGTGGAGTGAAGTAAAGTTATCATGGTCGCGATGAGGAAGTGGAGCATAAGCTTTCTTATGCTTAAACCATTGTTTCTTTCCCTTTCTCTGATCGTCATTAGCCTATTTGTGATCATTCCTTCTACTACCCTCTCCTCGAAATTCATCGCTTCGATTGGGAGTGCTAGTTGAAGGCTTGGGGTCGTGGCAATCTAGAGCTGCCTCAAAGTTTTTGATTCGCAGATACTTCTTTGTTAGATTGTAAAGCGAGTAAGGGAAATGTCATCTTTCGATTACAGCTTGCTCTACAGGTCTATTTGCAGGTGAACTTTGATAATAATCAGAGTTCGAACTAAATCCTTAGGTGTATTAGCCACCTTGTTCAGTTCCCTGTGGAACTTGTCAATGTAAGACTGAAGAGACTTATTCTTCTCCTATCGTATGTTGCTTAGATGGTTGAGCAACATTGAGAACTTTTGATTGGCCTGGAAGTGTCTCAAGAACAATCAGCTCATTAGTTGCCATGAGTTGATGGATCCTGGTGGAAATGACCTGAACCAAATTTAGCATGGGCTATTAGAGTCATTGCTAAGTAATGACATTTCGGCAACTTTGAAACTTGGTGAAGCTCAATGAGGTCGTCAAACCATAGAAGTGATCCTGAAGATTAGCATTCCCATTGAATGCCTTCATGTTGGGCATCCTGAATCTTGGTGGGAGAGGTGCAGTTAGAATTGCTAGGGAAAAAGGAGACACCTCGATGATTTCTTTCTACTCATTTTGTTGAGCTCAAAGCTAATCCAAAGCTCATTGTAACTCCTTTATCTGAGGAAGTGGAGCCCTTTGGGGATCACTCTCTATAATGTGGGTTTACTCCCAATGATTGCAGTTGATGAAAAACCGTAGGTTGGTACTTTCTTTGCCGCTAGAGCCTTTGGCATGAATTGACACTTGTGGGCTTGAGCCCTGTAAAGGTGTTGAGTGGCTTGGGGAGTTTTCCATATCCTCGTAGTGGTCAAAACTGACTCAAAAATGGTGGGTACTTCCCTCAGAGTGATGGTCGAAACCATCATGCCAACAATAGTGGAAATCTCCATGCCTGGCACTTTCATGGGCATGCCCTTACAATATACTATGGGACTGCTCTGGGTGTGAAGTACTGCCTAGTCGTTAAGCCACAGTTTTCTTCCCCTACCCATGACTAGTGTTTGCATGCACTTTTAAGCCTTTCTACCCTTGCTTGGCTATGCGCTTACCTTTATTTTTTTGTGCTGTAGTGTGCGTGGTATGAGGTTGCACTTGTTTCCAAGCTTTAGAGCGACCTACTAGCGCCTTCGGGGGTGGTACCACCTTGTCTGAAGTTGGTGGCACAATCTAGTCCAAACGATCCAACCATTAGTTCATCATTTTAGAGTGGTATCAAACTTCTCCAGGTAACAGAACAAAGCAAGATCCACCTGGTAAGTTAAGGGGTGCTCCCTGCAATATTCTAGGGAGGTGGAACTACTTCGAGAGGAGTAGTTTCTTGATTGCAGGGAATCTCCTCGTTACTGGTACTAGTATGCTTGATTTCAAAACCACAAGCCATGAGATTTTGTGGTTGATCTTAGAAAACAAAATTGACAAATTAGTTGAGAATACTGGGTAGAGAGCTAATGTGAACAAGGTCTTCCTAGCACCAAATTGTTGATGCTAGATTTTGACACCAATGACTTAGCACATGCAAAGTGCTTAGAAGATCTTAGAAATTACACATGAATTGATTATGAGAGTTAATTATGGTACAGTTTTCACAATAGCATGCAAAGAGTAGAGAAGACAGTAGACGTTTTTATAGTGTTTCAAATGCTTAAAGTGAATCCTACATCCACTGTTTTCTTTTATATTGGTGTGGTCTTGGTTTTTAGCCAAGATTACAATAGGTTATGAACTACAATTTGGGGTTATAGATGCTTAGTGTTTTAAGGATTCTTAGAGAATGTCAAGCCAGGCTCTTTCTAGTAATGTGTCTTTGCTATTTTCTTTGCTGAATTCAAAGTGTCTAATCCCAATTTTGTGAGGGGGAGCTGCCTATTTATACCTATTGAGCCCAAGATAATGATTACATTTCTGCAAGTGGGTTGGTGTTGTGCAAACTTCTCTTGTCTTCCGGTTGGTTGAGAACTTAAGAAATATCCTTAAATTAAATGGGGCTTTGATAGGTGTGCGAACCAAATTCATTCATAGACAAAACTTGAGTTGGCTGGGTTGCTGATAGCTATATTCTTTCTATCTTGGGCAATGTGGCAGACTCTTGGATAATGCAAAGCCTTCCTGAACTCTAATTGGTGCTTGCTGACATTAGCTTATGTTAGCCTGGATTTTTAGGCATAACAACTAAAATGGACCCACAACCAAAATGAATAACAAAAACAAATAAAATAAGAAAACTTCATGTAAAATCCATTATTTTAAAAGAAATAATAATAATTTTTTTCCAATTCATATCCTGAAAACCAACAATATTCTTTGTCTTTAATCCTTCCCAAAACATGGCAACTTTGTTGCATGCCTCACAATAAAAATGTAAAACCTGAGCAAAAGATGTTCCCAAAACCGAAGAATAACACCAACCTTAGAAGTCTCAACGATGGTGACTTTGTTGCATGTCTCAACGATGGAGCAACTCAGAAGTCTTGAGTTAGTCATCACTTGAAGTCGCCTATCAAACTTGTCGTTCGTCGAAAAAACTTCGTGACAACAACACTAATCGTCAACACCATGAATGAACCCTAAACATGACAATCGCCAACAACCAATCCAACTCGTTAGTGTAAATCACCGTTAACAATCACCGATAGCTATAAAAATCACAAGAATGCAGTCAACCTCTATTAGATGAAAACCCAACAGTCGACTCTTCCAAGATACACAAAAGTAAAATGACTTTTGCTTTTCTTTTTTCCTTAGGTCAACTTCTTTGGACACGTGTCATCACCCTAGCCCTATGATTCCCCATATTGCAATTTTAAATTTTGATTTCCAGTGAAAATGTCAATCGATCATTTTACCCTTATTTACAAATTACTTATGACCATACTACCCTTTATCATAATGAAAACTCTTAACGGAATTCTATTATAGGTAGTAAAATGTTATTTAAAAAGTGGGTGGGTATGAATTATTTGTCAAGGGGACATTTTTCGAGTGGGAACATATCATTAACTCTAATAACAATAATAAAAGTTAATATAAGAATGTAACATTTTGTTGTTATCAAAAGTTATAAGTAAATAGTCTCTAGCATTCTATCCCAAAACTGCTCTTAGGAATATATATATTGTGGAAAACTCATATTTGTCAAACTTATGAGTTGTATGTGTGCACATATGTTCTGCATGTATACTAATTGCCAGACTTGAGTTTTGGCTTGTTTTGTTTACAGTGTGTGTGCACAATAGTTTGTGCTTTCACTCTCACTTCAGATATTTGCAACCCAACATGAGTTGCATGTCTAATAAAGTGAAAAAGATATTGTTTATCTTTGTCTCTCACTTTTTGGACCTTTTTACATGTGTCATAACATCCTTAAGTGGTCCTATGGAATTAAGTTCTTTTCCTAATTTGTTTTATGGTCCAAACCAAAAAGAAGGAATACTTTCCTTATTTGGATAAACATGAGTCAGTCCGTTGTTGGCTGACATGGCACTATATTGTTGAGCAAGAAATCATTTATTATATAATACTCTTTCTTGTGCATATGAATCTAACCTTGTGATATTTTGTTTTATTGTACTTCGAATTTCTTACAGTATTTTCCTCTCTTAAGGTTCAAGGTTCGTTTCCATATTGTGCCAAAATCTCACCATATCAAACATGTTATTGATGGCTCTTGAAATGTGGTTCCTTTGCTGATGCTGGTGCGTGGCGTCAGTGCTTGAAGCTTGGTGGTTCACAAGCTATTCACGGGTGTGATCCAAGCGTGAAAAAGATCCAAAGAGTTGCTACACGTTAGGGATTTAGAATGTGGTGCTAAGTGTAAAGTTGAATAGGGAGTTCTTTTTACTAGAACTTAGATCAGCTTTGAACTATATCTTGTAATGTGTTTTTAACTTAGTGGATTGCTTTGATTTGGACAAGGTCCCATGGATGTAGGCTAAAAGTGGAGTTAGTTGAACCAGGTATGTGGCTGTGTTCTCTAATTTCCGCACTTGTGTTTGATGTGTTTAAATTGGAAATGTTTAATCTACTTAGTAATTATTCCGCTGCACTTAAAATGGGTAAACACACTCTAACATGAGTTAAATCTCCAACTCTCTCCCTAAAAAGTGGTATCAGAGTGTGTCTTGATAAGTTGTTTTAGTTGATCCTTACCCATTATGATTGTTTTCATGTGCATCTGAGTGTTTGGTTGTTGGACAAAATCTAATATGTGTTGCATTTTCATTTTAGATCTATTGTGTGTCTATGGGTGCACTTCTGTTTGTTTTGTTAGCATCTATTTGATTGTTTTTCTTCATGAGTTTCTTCACTAAAAGAGGATCTGCTCATAGACCACCTATGTTAGAAGGACCTAACTTATACATGGAGACCTAGGATGCATGCTTTCTTTAAGTCTATAGATGAAAGAGTCTGGTCCACGGTTGTGAATGGTTGGACACCCCCGGTTACTATTGAAAATGAAGTGTCTAGGCCAAAACCTATTGCTAGTTGGACTGCTGATGAGGTAACTTTGGCAAATTATAACTCTAAAGCCCTTCAATGCTCTTTTTAATGCTGTTAATGTCAACCAAATGAAAGTCATAGCTAATAGTGAGCTTGCTAAAGATGCTTGGGATAGGCTTCAAGTCAAGAATGAGGGAACTAGTACCGTTAAAAGAAATAGGCTTAGAAGACTTGTTGCTGATTTTGAAAATCTGAATATGGAAGAGGATGAGACTATAACTGATTTTTATGGTAGATTTTGTGATATTTCTAATTAGTGTTTTGCTTTGGGAAAAACGTATTTTAATGCTGAACTTGTTGGGAAAGTGCTTTGCTCTTTGTCCTGAAGGTTTATGTCAAAGGTCACCACCATTGAAGAATGCCAAGAAATGGATGCAATGGACATGGATGAACTCATTGGCTCTTTCCAAACCTATGAGCTAAATCTGTAATGCTGGGAAAAACAGAAACCAAGCAATGGTTTGGCTCTCAAACATGAGGTTGATTCTGATCCTTTTGATAATTGTGATTTAAGTTCATTGGATGATGAAAATTGTGTGTTACTTACAAAGAATTTTGCTAAGTTTCTTAAGAAAACATGAAAAAGCCTCATAATAGTGGTTATGGCTGAAAACCTTTTGTGAAAAAGTTATATGACCATCAAACCTGGTACCTTTACAAACAGTTTTTCAAAAGAAAAAGAAAAGAAAAATAAAGGTATCAAGTGTTTTGAACGTGAGGGCTTCAGGCACATACAATCTGAGTGTGCTAACACATTGAAAAAGAAGAAAGGTAAAGCCATGGCTACCACTTTGACTGAGAGTGAGCATGATGAGAGTGATGATGATGAGTCCGATGATGATGAAAATGTTCTTGCATTTACTGTGAATCAAGAAAATGGTAAGAGTAAGGTTTCAGATGACACTATTGATATCTATGCCGAGCAACAAAAGGCATATGATAAAATGTATGACCAATGGCTAAAGGCTGTGAAAAAGTTGCAATCTTTTGGTATTGAGAATGCTACTTTGTTGAAGCAAAAGAAAGCCTTGTTAAAAATGATTGTTGTTCTTACTATTGAACTAACTGAGGCTAAGACCATCATTGATAAGTTGAATGCAGGTTTTCTTAAGCTTGATGAAGTGCTTGGTCAAGGAAAATCATTCAAAGATCGATATGGTTTGGGTTTCAGCCCTGGTGCCAGTACATTGAAAGCTGGTGTGAGCACATTTGTGAAGGCCACCGAAAGTCCTGCTGAAGGTACTGCTATGCGACAGGTTATAAAGGTATCAAAATTCATCCCTATTTGCCATTTTTATAATGGGAAATGTCACATCAGACCTAAATGCTCTAGGTTTATTGCTTATTTGAAGAAGGTTCTTAAAAATCATAGTTTTGTTGCTAGTGTAAATCATAATGCTAATAATGGTTTTTCTTCCAAAAGAGTTTGGAAACCTAGGGCTAATGTAAACTATTTTGTGTCTCATACTTATTTGCTTGCATTTCAAAATGATCTTTGGTATCTAGACAGTGGTTGTTCAAGGCATATGACAGGTAATAAATCTCTCTTAACTGAACTTGAATCGGTTGATAGTAGGCATGTCACTTATGAAGATGGAAAGAAAGGTAAAATTCTTGGCAAATGGTCAATTGTGCTACTTGATTTTCCTATTTTGAAAGATGTCTTACTTGTTGATGGTCTGAAAGCTAATTTGATTAGTATTAGTCAAATTTGTGACAAAGATTTTGTGGTCCAATTCTCAAAGGACAAGTGTCAAATTTTGAATAGTAAAGGTGTTTCTCTACTTGAGGGGAAAAGGTCAAATGACAATTGTTACTTGCTTTCTAACCGTGTGTCCTGTTTTAGTTCTAAAAGCATTCAACAAACTTATGGCATGAGAAACTTGGTCACATGAACTTACAAGGACTTGGTGAGACTCTTAAAAAAGGAAGTAGTTAAAGGATTACCAAAACATGAACTTCCAAAAGGTAATGTGTGTGGTTCATGCCAACAAGGTAAGCAAACCAGAATATCTCATAAAGTTTTATCAAATCTTAATACCTCGTGTGTTTTGGAATCGCTCCATATGGATCTAATGAGTCCTACAAAAAATAAGAGTTTGGGAGGTATGAGGTATGTGTTGATGGTTTTTCAAGGTATGCTTGGGTTGATTTTTTACGTGAGAAATCTGATTCATTCAATGCATTTCAGAAATTGGCCAAAAGGTTGCTTGTTGAAAAGAGTTCTAAAGCTACAAAGATAGTGAGGATAAGGAGTGACCATGGAAAGGAATTTGAAAATGCTGATTTTGCTAACTTTTGTGAATTGCAGGGCATATTCCATAAATTTCAGCCCCCAAAACAACTCAACAACTGATGTTGTGGAAAGGAAAAACAGAGTGCTTCAAGAGATGGCTAGGGTGATGCTTAATGCCAAAAGCTCCCTACAAGACTTTAGGCTGAAGCTATTAACACGACATGTCATATTTCCAACAGAGTTTACCTCAGAAAAGGTACTATTCAGACTTCTTATGAGCTATGGAAAGGTAAGAAACCTAACGCTGTTACTTTCATGTGTTTGGATGTAAATGCTACATTTTGAATGATAGAGAGAATTTAGGTAAGTTTGACTCTATGAGTGATGAAGAAGTTTTCATTGGTTATTCATCTAATAGTCATGCATTTAGGATCTATAACATACATTCTGAAAAGGTCTTAGAATCCATTAATGTTGTGTTTAGTGATGTAGAAGATTTTTCAGAATATTCTCAAGAATGCGAAATTCAAGTCATATTTGTTCCTCGGGTTCCCACACAAGATGGTGTGAACACTTTTGAATCTCTTGAACCTAAACCTTCACCAAATGTGTTGTCACCTACTTTTGGTGCTATAGCAACAGGATCTGCTCCATGCAAAGATTCATCTTCTAAGTCATCATTGCAAAATGAAGGGATTGAGCTGGTTGTTGATCTCTCTGATGAAAGCATTCAAAGGAGAAACCAAAGAAGAAAAGATCCACCAACATGGGTTCAAAAAGCTCATCCACCTTCAACCATGATTGGAGATCCAAATGAGGTAATGGTTACTACAAGGAGAAGACAAAATGAAATTTGTTAGGAAACGATCAAGTTATGCCAGCGGAAACAAAAAACATAAACATCATAGATCGTACATTTGAACCAAGATCAGGACACAAATTTATAGTTTACACAACATATTAGAATATGCAGAAAAATCAGCTCAAGGTTAAGAAACCATAAGCACGTTTGGAGGCTCCTCCAACTTGTCTTGGAAGGGGTTTCGTTACTGACCCAAGAGTAGGATCGAATTAGTGGTAGTCCACATGAAGATAATCCCTAACGAACTAAAGAGGGGTTTGCTATATCCTCTTTAGCCTTAAGAATCAAGAACAAAAATCAAATGAAACTTTGATTCAATCAAAGATGAAGTGGCATGGAAAAAAGGGAAAAGGGGGCTGGTATTTCTCTTGAAATGATTGAATGAATTAGTTAATATTTCTCACAAAGTGTTGCACTTATATAGTGCACACTTTGCCCTATTCCATCATGGAATAGGCTTGGACACCAACCCAAACAGCCCCTATATCCAAACAGCCCCAATTAGATATTTTATCATTATTGTTATTTCAATTAAATTAAATTAATATATATATTTTATATATTAACATTTAACACAAACAATAATTCATTTAAATATATGCGAACACATATTTAAACGTAATCTCACTTATTTAATTTTAATATTAAATTAAATAAAGGCTACGACATCAGCAAATTTAATTGCACTGTGAAATTACCAAAATACCCTTTTACCTAAAGGACGAAAGTGCCCTTTTTATAACTGGTTCTTAAATTATCTTCTATATGTGTGACCTGTAGGCTCCTCATCATACCAGCAGTGTGTATATCGCGATTAACACCAATTAATCATCTCACTACACACAGACTAAGATTGGCCCCTAGCAAGACATCATGGCCTCCCGATAGATTTGGATTCAGTGAAGCAGCTACCTGTCAACGATATGGTTACCGTACAACCCAATCCTTTCATCATACGTTATCTCGACGAGACCGAAGCATAGAAATAGTGTCAACCTCAGTTACTCTCGATATTATGTATTTAGTTACTAGACCAATAACCTGAATTATAAACTGGATCGAGCAACAACTCAATCCCACTGTGGCCATAGTTTTAGTGTATTGCCATTTACTAAATTGCGCCGTTAGATAACTTCTCTCATACCCGGGAGTGATGAATCCTCTATCAATCTACTATAGTCTTGATACACTCCTTGATGCAGCCAATCATTACCGTATTAACAGCTTTGAATAGAACTGCGTTAGGCTAGTGTCAAACTCCACCAATCGATGCACAAGGCGCTCCGGTGATCTCAAGTCTAAGGATCACATGCACCACCATTCGTTAAGGATTTGTTCCAAAGACACTGGGGTTACCATCTATATGGAATCCTCTGGTGGGTCAATCTAGTGAACTTGCCCATAGCAAGCACCCATGTGTTGCACTAGGTTGTCACCAAACAATCTTAACAAGTGAGATCAGTCACTACCTTTCGACAAGGTCGTTCAACACTATGATAACCTTACCGTATTATCTGCGCCGTTACTTCAGAATAATACTAAGGGTATAGACATTTCTAGAATGGTCACCATATGTGCTCATAGGGTTCTCACTATCAAGATTTGAAACACTTGATACCCTCGTCGCGATTCTACCATTCTAAGGACATATATCAATGCATTCAATGATGATTTACGTAATATAGAATAAAATGTCTTTTATTGATCAATGAACATTATTATAAAGAGTCAATTCTACAATAATTAATTGGCTCTAGGGCATCTACTCTAACAATCTCCCACTTGCACTATAGCCAATCATTCATGTATTTAATACCAAATGATCTCAAGTGCCTTTCATGCTTTAGCTGCGACAGAGGCTTTGTTAGTGGATCTGCGAGATTATCGTCAATATGCACTTTACTGATATGCACATCTTTCCTCACAACTATTTCTCTGATGAGATGGAATCGTCTGAGTATGTGTCTGAAATTCTGATAAGACTGTGGTTCCCTGGCTTGAGCAATTGCTCCATTGTTGTCACAATATATGTCTATTGGATCAACAACCGTGGGAACCAAACCAAGTTTAGTGACTAACTTCCTAATCCGGACTGCATCTTTGGCCGCATCTGATAATGCAATATACTTAGCCTCCATTGTAGAGTCCGCTGCAGTGCTTTGCTTAGAGCTCTTCCAGCTCACGGCACCCCTATTAAGAAAAAATACAAACCCTGATTGCGATCGATAATCATCTTTGTCCGTTTGGAAACTAGCATCACTGTATCTTCTTATAGTGAGCTCATCTTCCCCTCCATAAACCAAGAACATATCCTTAGTCCTCTTTAGGTACTTAAGAAAATTCTTGGAGCGACCATCCGGTGGACGCTCACTGGATCCGATTGATATCTACTGCAAGTGCTCAAAGCACATGAGACATCAATCCAAGTACATAGCATGGCATACATGATGGATCCAATTGCTAATGCATATGGAATCCTCTTCATCCTATCTCTCTCATCTTGTGTTCTAGGACACAATTCCTTAGAGAGATAAACACCATGTGACATCGGAAGAAATCCCTTCTTGGATTCTTCCATACTAAATCTTTTTAGTACTTTCACTCTGACTTAAGTTAAGCAACCTACGTGATCTATCACGATAGATCTTTAATCCAAGGATGTAGGCTGCTTCCCCTAAGTCCTTCATGGAGAAGCACTTGGATAACCAGGTTATTACCAATTGCAAGTTCAATATATCATTCCCAATCAGAAGTATGTCATTGACATGCAACACTAGGAATGTCACTACGCTCCCACTTACTTTCTTGTAAACACAGGGTTTATCTTCGTTCTTGATAAAACTGAATTATTTTACGGCTTCATCAAAATGAATATTCTAGCTCCTTGAAGCTTGCTTGAGTCCATAAATGGATCTCTGCAACTTGCATATCTTATCAGCTTGCCCATCAAGAACAAAACCATCTGATTGTGTCAATACACATCCTCTTCAAGGTTTCCGTTCAGGAAAGCTATTTTGACATCCATTTGCCAAATCTCATAGTCATGATATGCAGCAATTGCAAGATAATCCTGATGGATTTAATCATGGCAATCGGTGAAAAGGTTTCTTCATAGTCAATACCATGAATTTTTTTGAAACCTTTGGCAACCAGTCGTGTCTTATAAGTATGCACCTTGCCATCCATGTTAGTCTTCTTCTTGAAGACCCATTTACACCCTATGGATTTTACCCCTTCAAGTGGTTCCACCAGAGACCATACTTGGTTCTAGTACATGGAGTCCATCCTAGATTTCATGGCTTCAAGCCATTTAACAGAATCTGGATCCGATATAGCGTCTTCGTAGGTTCTGGGTTTATCGTCTTGGTAGACTAGTATGTCACCATGTTGAGTCACGAGATAACCGTATCTCTCGGACTCATGGCGTACTCTCCCAGATCTACGCAGCTCCTATGCTACCTAAGGTAGTTCACTTTGATCCACAAGTTGTGGAGTAACCTCCTCATGATGTTCAACCACTTCCTGTGGCACATCATCCCGTCATTTGTCTAGCATAATTTGTGGTTCTAGAACTTCTTCGAATTCTACTTTTCTCCCACTAGTACTTCTTAGAAAAAATTCCTTTTCTAGGAAGACACCAGAACAAGCAACAAAATTTTTCGCTCTTTTGGATGGTAGAAATAGTATCCTTTGGTCTCCTTTGAATACTCCACAAATACACATTTACAAGATTTTGAGCCCAGCTTGTTCGAAGTCAATTTCTTAACATAAGCTTCGCAACCCAAAATCCTTAGATAAGACAAGTTGGACTTTCGCCCACTCCATAGTTCATATGGAGTCTTATCTATAGACTTTGACGGCGCACGGTTCAAAACGTTAGTCCCAGTCTCTAGGGCATAACCCCATAATGATGCAGGTAAATCACAAAAACTCATCATGGACTTAACCATGTCAAGTAAGGTCCTATTCCTTCTTTTAGACACTCCATTGTGTTGTGATGTATATGGAGGGGTGAGTTGTGATACTATCCTACATTCCTTTAGGTATTCAGAAAGCCTTGAGCTTAAGTATTCACCTTCTCGATCTGACCGAAGAGCTTTAATACTTTTGCCCAACATATTCTGTACTTCATTCCTGAATTCTTTGAACTTATCAAAACCTTCAGATTTATGTCTCATAAGATAGACATAACCATATCTATTGAAATCATCAGTAAACATGATGAAGTATGAATATCCACCTCTGGCTTCAACTATTAGTGGACCACATACATCACTATGGATGATGCCTAATAGTTCAGTAGCCCTTTCACCTTGTCTTGTGAAAAAACACTTGGTCATCTTGCCTAACAGGCATGACTCGCATACCTTGAATGACTGACAGTCAAAAGGGGCCAAAACTTCATCTCTTTGAAGTTTTGCAATGCGGGTCTTATTAACATGACCCAATCTACAGTGCCAAAGATATGTCTGGTTTTGATCGCTATGTTTAGGTTTCTTGGTTTCAACATTGAGAATATCTTTATTGTTTAAATCAATTACATATAACCCATTATATAACCTTGCAATTCCAAATAGAAGACCATTCAAACTAAAGGATAACAATCCATTAGATATCTCAAAATGATACCCTATATTATCCAAAACGGATACTAAAATAATATTTCTAAAAATGGAAGGTACGTGATAACAGTTATGTAGTTCCAACAACAAGCCTGTAGGCAAAGATAAACAGTAAGTCCCTACAGCCAATGCAGCCACATGTGCTCCATTTCCAACTTGTAGGTTCACCTCTCCCTTGGCAAGCATTCTACTCTGCCTTAGTCCTTGCACATTAGTACAAATGTGAGTACCACATCTAGTGCCAATGACCCAAGATGTTGAGAGAGAGAAGTTAATCTCAATCATAAATATACCTAGTGGTCAAGTTTTCCACAATAGAAGTAGACTACTTTGCCCTTCCCTATGCCACTCTCAGGCCTAAGAGCAACCTGTCCTTTGGGCTTGGGCTTGGGCTTAGGTTTGGCCTTGGCCTTGGCCTTACCCTTACCCTTACCCTTACCCTTTCCTTTACTTACAACAACTAGTAAAATAGGCTTAGACTTCTTCAAGTCATGCTCTGCAGTCCTCAGCATGTTCAAAAGCTCCGATAGGGTTTTCACCATTATGTTCATATTGAAATTCATTATGAACGGTGCATAAGAGTCAAGCAAGGATTGTAGAATTAAATCCATTTGTAATTCTGCATCCAACTCAAATCCTAAAGTCTCAAGCCTCTCTATGTGCTTGATCATCTTGAGCACATGAGGACTAACTTGGGCTCCCTCAGTCAGATGACTCCCAAATAGTGCTTTTGACACCTTGTACCTCTCATATCGAGCATTTCCTTCGTAAAGCTCATTGAGGTGTAGAATAATGGCAACGACGTCCATATTCTCATGCTGCTTTTGCAGCATTGGTGTCATCAATGCTAACATCAAGCATTGAATGCCTGTTAGCATCGAATGCCATCAGCATCATCAAGGAACTTTTGATAAATATCATTTACTTCCTGAGTGACATCAGGATCAGGCTCAGCCATGTATGGCTTTTCAACGATATAAAATTTCTTTTTTGACTTAAGTATAATCCGAAGATTACAATACCAGTATGAGAAATTAGATCCATCCAACCTATTTTCTTTCTCGATTATCAGGCGCAGGTTCATAATGCTCATTTTGGTGAATCTACAATTGCAAAAAAGATAAAGTCATTATAAAGTTCATTATTATTTAATATGGTATTTTATTAAACGATGCTCCCACTATTTTCCTCAAGTCAATAGCCCTCACTATTAACTCAGGAAAGCCCGTTGGCTTTCCTAGTGGACTGGGATCCCATCCGGCCCATTTCAAACCTTTGCTTTGGCGAACAAGCCAAAATGAGTTGATTAGGTAGGCCAACAAACTTAATCCACACCCGTTGATAGCTCCTACTATCAACCTCAAATGTGAAAAAGCTAACAAGCCAATTACACAATCTAATGGCCCCAACCATCGTCCTCAAGTGTGATTCTCAGTATCCGTAGAGTGGACACTACATGTCACCACGTACACACAATATGTGTACTGCTCTACTATGCCTATGACACGCGTTTATCAACCTTCGCTTTGGCGAACAAGCAAAACTGTCATTTTAAGTCGACCCATCACCATTAAGGAAAACTCTAATGCATTTTAACCTCCCACTGGTAGAAGTGTACCCTTCGCTTTGGTGAACAAGGTTTCGACGAACAGTGGTTTGATTAAAACCATGGTGATGGAAGGCTTACGTGACTTAATATACTTTAGTTGAGGGGTTTCTAATTTAATGTCTCACCAGATTATTATCTTTGTTAGAATGACATTGTTTGGCATGTTATTGAACATTCAACCTTAGCATGCATTCTAAACAAAATATTAAAATGTGTTGGTACATGGCCCAACTAAAACCAATTTCCTCGAGCTTAGAGGAATTGGTAGGTCACGTAGGGGTCCTGTAATAAATATCTTGAGTCTTCAAGTACGATTGCCTCGTCCTTTGCTCCATCTCAAGTACGTTACAAAAACATCGTACTAAATTTACAATAAAATTAATCTCAAACTAATTTTACATCAATAAATTTAGAAACCTCAATTTGCATTCGAGGGGAATGAGATGAGAAGAGAATGTACATGGAGAAAGGGAAAAAGGCAAGACACGTAGGTCTTATTTTAGAATTTACAACCATACATACCCAAAAATAATATAGAACATTCACCATTGGTCATAAGGCTCATGTACCGAGCACCATGCAATATACAAACAAGTACATAGCATGCATTTCAAAAACAATCAAGTACATAGCATGCATTTCAAAAACAATCTTTTTTGAATTGGGTGAGTTAATTATTAATTACCCTCTTATATGTGCAGAATGGTTATTGGCTTTATAGGTTATTAAAAAAACTGTAGTTTGGTCCCTTCACGAAAAAAAAAAAAAATTGGGACAACAGCTTTGTCACTGCGGTGAAGCAGACTTCGTTAAGAATTCTAGGAAGTACGTCATCGCGGCGAAGTCTGGAAATCCCAAAATGCACAATTCGCGTTTTGCAGTTTTTTTCATGTAATAAAAAGAATCCAAATCAAATCGAATGCACAAACATTCGACCAGTATACCATCCAACCAATATAACATTCATCAACACATTATTAAACCAATTTATCAATTGAATCATTCATTCAATAGCAGGTTTTTCAGATTTTACAGATTTAACAAAAATAACATGTTATCAACCAAATAGATGTTATAAATCATACAATAAACTGTAAAAATTTGGTACCCATGGCTTTGATACCACTGTTACGAAACGATCAAGTTATGGCAACAGAAACAAAAAACATAAACATCATAGATCATCCCTTTAAACCAAGATCATGACACAAATTTACAGTTTATACAACATATTAGAATCTACAGAAAAATCAGCTCAAGGTTAAGAAACCATACCCACATTTGGAGGCTCCTCCAACTTGTCTCGGAATGGGTTTTGCTATCGACCCAAGAGTAGCGTCGAACCAGCAGTAGTCCACACGAAGATAATCCCTAACGAACTAAAGAGTGATTTGCTGGATCCTCTTTAGCCTTAGGAACCAAGAACAAAAATCAAATGAAACTTTGATTCAATCAAAGATGAAGTGGCATGGAAGAGAGGAGAAAGGGGGCTGGTATTTCTCTTGAAATAATTGAATGAATTAATTAATATTTCTCACAAAGTGTTGCACTTATATAGTGCACACTTTGCCCTATTCCACCATGGAATAGGCTTGGGCACCAACCCAAACAGCCCCTATATCCAAACAGCCCCAATTAGATATTTTATCATTATTGTTATTTCAATTAAATTCAATTAATATATATTTTATATATTAACATTTAACAATAACAATAATTTATTTAAATATTTACGAACACATATTTAAACATAATCTCGCTTATTTAATTTTAATATCAATTAAATATATGCTACGACCTCAGCAAATTTAATTGCCTTTGTGAGATTACCAAATATTTACTAACACATATTTAAACATAATCTCGCTTATTTAATTTTAATATCAATTAAATATATGCTACGACCTCAGCAAATTTAATTGCACTGTGAGATTACCAAAATACCCTTTTGCATAAAGGATGAAAACGTCCTTCTTATAACTGGTTCTTAAATTATCTTCTATGTGTGTGACCCATAGGCTCCTCATCATACCGGCAGTGTGTAGTATTGCAATTAACACCAATTAATCGTCTCACTACACACAGACCAAGATTAGCCCCTAGCAATGCATCATGGCCACCCGATAGATTTGGATTCAGTGAAGCAGCTACCTATCAACAATGTGGTTACTATACAATCCAATCCTTTTATCATACGTTATCTCGACGAGACTAGGTCGAGTAACAACTCAATCCCACTATGGCCATAGTTTTAGTGTCATTGTCATTTACTGAATTGTGCCATGAGATAACTTCTCCTGTACCCGAGAGTGATGAATCCTCTGTCAATCCACCATAGTCTTAATACACTCCTTGATGCAGCCATTCACTACTGTATTTATAGCTCTAAATAGAACTGTTATAGGCTAGTGTTAAACTCCACCAATCGGTGCACAAGGCGCTCCAGTAATCTCAAGTCTAAGGATCACATGCACCACCATTTGTTAGAGGATTTGTTCCATAGAAACTGGGGTTACCATCCATATGGAATCCTCTGGTGGGTCAGCCCAGTGAACTTGCCCACAGCAAGCACCCATGTGTTGTACCAGGTTGTCACCAAACAACCTTGACAAGTGAAATTAATCACTGTCTTTCGACAGGGCTGTTCAACACTATGATAACCTTACCATATTATCTGTGCCCTCACTTTAGAATAATACTAGGGCTACGGACGTTTTTAGAATGGCCACCATATGTGCTCATAGGGTTCTCACTATCAAGATTTGAAACACTTGATACCCTCGTCGCGGTTCTACCATTCTAAGGACATATATCAATACATTCAGAGATGATTTACGCGATATAGAATAAAATGCCTTTTATTGATCAATGAACATTATTATAAAGAGTCAATTCTACAATAATTGATTGGCCCTAGAGCATCTACTCTAACAAAATTAACCATCTTTGTTATGTGCCTTTTGTAGAGCCGAGGAATGCCAAACAAGCTTTAGAAGATGAAAATTGGATTAAGGCAATGCAAGAAGAACTAGAACAATTCGAAAGAAATGATGTGTAGACGCTTGTACCAAGACCAGAGGGAATCAACATAATAGGTACCAAATGGGTTTTCAAAAATAAAACTGATGAGTTTGGTAATGTTGTCAGGAACAAAGCAAGGCTAGTAGTAGCTCATGGATATACTCAAGTTGAGGGAATCAACTTTGATGAAACCTTCGACCCCATTGCTCGACTTGAATCAATTCGCTTGCTGCTTTCTGTTGCCTACTGCCTCAAGATCAAAATGTTCCAAATAGATGTCAAAAGCGCCTTCTTGAATGGAATGCTCACCAAAGAAGTGTATGTTGAACAACCAATTGGCTTTCAAGACCCCCACAAACCTAATCATGTATTTAGATTGAAGAAAGCACTTTATGGTTTGAAACAAGCCCCATGGGCCTGGTATGAAAGTTTGACAACTTTCCTTCTTGAGTATAACTATGAATGAGGTAATGTCAACAAAACCCTCTTTATCAAGCATGCTAACAATGAAATCATTTATGCACAAATTTACGTTGATGATATTGTGTTTGTTTCTACATCTCATTCACGTGCACTTGAATTCATTAACTTGATAAAAAATGAGTTTGAGATGAGTATGGTAAGGGAACTGAATATGTTTCTTGGACTTCAAATTAAACAAATGGATAATGACATGTTTGTTTCCCAATCAAAATAGGCTAGAAACATGTTGAAAAGATTTTGTTTAGAGAATGCAAAGCATGCTGGAACCCCTATGAGTTCTACCCTTAAGCTGTCCAAAGATGAACATGGTAAAAAGGTAGACAATAAGTTGTACCGAAGCATGATTGGAAGTCTTCTTTACTTAATTGCAAGTCAACCTGATATTTGTTTGAGTGTTGGTGTTTGTGCTAGGTTTCAAACTAATCCATCTGAGTTGCACCTAAATGCAGAGAAAAGAATCATGAAATATGTTTCAGGTACATATGATTTTGGCCTTTGATACTCATCTGATTTTAACAATTGCTTGGTTGGATATAGTGATGTAGATTAGGCAAGAAGTTTGGATGATTGTCAGGTGGATGTTTCTAGCTACCTTGGAAACAACCTTGCCACATGGTATAGCAAGAAGCAAAATGCAATCTCCCTATCCACTGTTGAGGCTAAGTACATTGCCATAGGAAGTTGTTGCACTCAAATTTTATGGTTAAAGCAAATGTTGAATGATTATGGTGTTGATCAAGATTGCGTGACAATATTTTGTGATAACACGAGTGCCATTAACATCTCTTAGAATCCAGTCCAACATTCTAGGACTAAGCAGATTGACATAAGACATCATTTTATTAAAGAGTTAGTTGAAAAGAACATCATTGCACTTGCTCATGTGAACACAATGTCCTAATTGGCTGATTTATTTACAAAAGCACTTGACTATGACACCTTTGTTTTCTTGAGGAAGTCCATTGGACTACTTCAACTTGAATAGTTTTTCATTTATGTTAATCAATAAAGCATGAACATGCTACTTTTATTTTTGTTTGTCAAGACTCTTTGATTTGTGCTAGCACTCTAATTGTCATTAATTTTCTATTATCTGCGTGCTAACTCTAGTATGTTATGTCCACTGAGACTCTCTTTATAACATGACCTTAGCTCATCATGAGTTGATTGTCCATTCTTGTCACCATTATGAAAGAACTACCTTGTATGAAGTGTGAAAGTTGTTTTGAGTAATTTTCTAATTTGTAGAGACCCTTATATTTTGGAAAATCTACCATTAAGAGCGCTACCTTCTTGTAAGTGTGAAAGCTATGTTTTAAGACTTGGCCTGGTCAGTTCAATCAATCAGCCTAAGAACCAGGGCCAACTCTGGTCCGAGTTAGAGGGAAAACCGCTACTGTCACTTGACCTAGACCAATCTAGAGTTGGACCAGTTGCATAGTATTGAAGCGCTAGTCAAACTAACCTAAGGACCAAATTGGGTCGCTAAAATGCTAGGGTCGGTTTCGATTTTTCAATCATGAATAGCTAATTCAGTCATATTTTGACTATTTTCTAGTCCATTTGTGCAATCTTCAATCAAATTTCAGGTACAAACTGCATTCTTTGTTCTCTCAATTGTAACCATCCATTCTTATGGGTTGTCAAGCCATCAGAATTTCCTAAACCTGATGTTGTAGGAGAATTACCAAATGGGTTCGCCGAAGAAACAAAAAACAAACACTTCATTACATCCTTGTGTCCCCAAATGGCATAGAATCTCTAGATCTAATTTTTTTGGTCTGATTTGGACCTCGTTTGGCCAGGTTGCAACGGCTAGGCCCTTTTGGCTGTTAAGTAAAGTAAGGGGAAAGGGAAGGAGAAAAGAAGGAGTATGATAAAGTGAAGAAGTCAGAGACGAAGAATAAGAGGATGGAAGAAGAAAGAGAAGAGGAGAGAAGAAAGTTATAGAAGAGAGAAGAGAAAGTGATAGAAGAAAGTGATGAAGAGGAAGAGAGAAAAAAGTATAGAAGATGCACTGTTGCAGGGGTATATTGGCTAGATTTCAAACCTATATAGACTGATATGTAATTTATCATATGTGTGTTTGTCGCACATTGATCCTACTGATCGGTCGGACCAGTCAAAAGTAACTCTAACCTATAATAGGTTGAGATACATGCATGTAATTAGGTCAATCTTCAAATAATAGGGTTGATTAGATTTAACTATCAACACTCACCATTGATGGTGGTTTGTAGGTGAATATCTTTGTCTCTAATTGTAAGTCTACAAAAGGTGTTAGACATCAAGTCATTGCCTGAACAACCAAGCCATCACCTAGTGAAAGTGGTGGAACCAGGAAATTAAGGGAATAAATAAAGGTTAAGAAATATGAAGGGTCAAAGGGAAAAGAATTAGTTTTAGAGTATAAAATTGCTATCTTTTACATGAAATCTTTAAAAAAAAAAAAAAAAAAAAAATCTAAAGCTAGGGTGGGGCCGGTCCTCCATTGCCTATAGAAGACGAAAAATGATACAGTTATTGAACAAAATACACCAAATTCATGCACCGATAGAAGTGGCACCATCTTGATCGTCCATTAATTATGAATTTTTTTTTTTTAAGAAAAGAAGATGACGCCATGTATGTTGGTGCATGAATTCAGTGTATTTTCTTTTTTGTAACGGTAGCATTGCTCATAGAAGACTAGGAAAAAGTTATCATAACGTTTGACAGTAAGGTTATTTGGCTAGGTTTGTCTACTAGTCAACAATGTTTATAGGATTTAAAATAATTAATTTTATCAAAATTTGAGCTTCTCCCTTGAGTTCTTTTTGAACTTATTTAAAATGTTTAAATTTCAAAAATATCCTTATTTTGCTTTATAAATTTGACTTAATTTATTCTTGTATATTAAAGCTCTTATTGGTAAATTAATAGTATAATTTTCTTTTACATTTTCCTAACCAAAGAACTAACAATTTTTTTTCATAAAAGCTATATTTTCATAACCTCTACTTCAATAAGCTCTTCTTCTATGCTTTATTTTACTAAATAGACCCATTATCTGGAATTGAAAACCAGTAAATTGGGGAGTGATGAATCATGAATATTTATCTTCACTTATTTTCCGAAGTTTTCTACCTCAAGAATTGTGTTTGGCTTATGAGAAAGTGAAAGAAAATCATACGTCAATTATATCATGATTGATGGTGTTGTTTGCACCTAAAATTTCTCTTTACACTGCCCCTTTTTATAAATTATAATGTTGAAATGGCCTTACCTAAAATTCCTATTAAAGACTCTACCTCTTTTTCTAACTATTCTCCACGAAATACTTTTTTTTTTTTTTTTTCGAGACATTCACTTTAATTAGAAAATTTTTCTATTTTGAATGAAAAATTCATGCGTGAATACATATCAAAAAAGTCAATTTGATGGTCAATTATTAAATTTTATTAGTTTTTTAGGAATTGAATTTTCTTGTTCTTTTACTTTCTCTCGTAGAGCTATTTCCTATTTACTTGAGCACCACATTTGGGTCCAATTTTAACTCCTTTCTCATTGGACCCAAAACATAAAGAGAAATGAATTTTAGTGTTCATTATAACATCATTATTCCGTTATTAAATACATCTTAGTTATATTTCAAAGTATATTTTTTAAACGTCACTTAACAATAAAAATATCATTTTAGATTAAATAAATTTTTTTCTTGCACATCTCTTTTTCTCATGTTCCAATTCAGACTTCTTAAAAATTGAAAGGAATTATTGTTTGTTTCAACATTTAACTTAATTTTAAATAATTTAATCTAAACTTATTGCTATGGTTTTAATTAGTTTGCAATTGGCAGCTGGTTTCAAGTTTTTATCTTCATTTTAAAGACTAACTTATGCTGAAATAATTGATAATGATTAGATTTGAATGTGGAAATGAGGTTCCACGCTGTAAACTCAGCAGGCATTGTAATCCATTTGCCAGGTGCTTGTATATATATTTTCCCTTAAACTTAGATAGTAAATTAGATACATTAAATTCTTTGGAGTGTATGGTATATGATATTTCATACATTTTAATATTTTTTTTAACAGGTTTTTCAAGCAAGTTAAACATGTATTTCTTCTTGGAACTTTTTATTTTTGATGAAACCTCAATAGAATGAGGGAATTTTATTAAACAAAAAAGAAATCAAATACACCTAAAGAGGGGGACGTAATGAGCCTTACCTCTTGAGAGCATGCTAATACATAAAGATTAAAACAAAAACAAAATATGCATGCCTAAGAAACTAAATCCATACAATTAATGAAAAGAAAAATGTCATATTATTTTATTCTGTTGCAAGCTTGAAGAAATTCTACTCACAATTTGTTGTTCTGGTTTCATTGTTTGAAGGCACCTAGGGAAGATCCATTGCGGTTGAAAACATATGAGAAACCCTGTTCATGGTTGGCCTAGATTTTGAATTGGAATCCAAGCAATCAATTG
Organism: Pistacia integerrima; assembly: GCA_026225825.1. NCBI lineage: Eukaryota > Viridiplantae > Streptophyta > Magnoliopsida > Sapindales > Anacardiaceae > Pistacia > Pistacia integerrima. The sequence continues at coordinate 7,376,278 of CM047747.1, forward strand.
CTAGCTTTACGATTACTATCAGTTGATCTTGAATAGTAGGTGGAGGAAGTGGAAGACGCTCATCCAAAACATTGTTCAGCAACAAGTTCTCCCAAGTGAAAGGAGAGGATAAAGTAGGAATGATATCACCCGGATGCTTTCCATTGATCACTTCCAATGCTAACACTCCAAAACTATATACATCACATTTTTCAGTTACCTTCGTTGTGTAAGCAAGTTCTGCAAAGTGAAAGATAAATGATGAGATCATATTTCATAACAACTTTTTTTTTTTTTTTTTTTTCTAACATTAGTAACTAAACAATCATGACAATAACAAATAAATTATATATACCTGGTGCAATATATCCATATGTGCCTACAAGTTGTGTCCAATTGGATGAGTCTGGTTTGAGAAATTTAGCAATTCCAAAGTCTGAAACATGAGCTTCATATTCTAAATCCAACAACACATTTTTGCTCGATATGTCTCGATGGACTATTGGTGGGAAGCACTCGTGGTGTATGTAGGACAAGGCATTACACACACCTTTCAAAATATTTACTCTCTTACCCCAATCCAATTCTCTTGCTGTAACTTCATTACTCAAGAATGTGGCCAAGCTACCTCTTTCAAGATACTCATAAACTAAAAATGAGCCTTTAGAATGTACACAAAAACCAAAAAATTTCACAATGTTTCGATGTCGTACCTTTGTCAATGCCCTTATTTCATTTAAAAACTCTTTCTGGTCTTCTATCTCATCAGGCTGAAGGGAGTGAAATTTCTTTATTGCCAAAATGATCCCTGATAGAAGCCGTGCTCTATAAACACTTCCAAATCCACCCGTCCCAATGCAATACTTGGCATCGAAATTCTCTGTTGCACTCACGATTTCTTCGTACATTGCTTTTCCATCAAAAGTTAATACCGAAAGAATTTCATCCCTGTTCACACTTCTACATTGTTTCGGTAACTCTTGCTTTTTTCTTCGGAAACAAAAGCACATTAAAGTCACCACAGTTAAAAGAACAAGTGCTCCTAAAACAACAAAGGAGATTACCAACCTCTTTCTTATGACGCGTGTGTGTGATATGAGAGCCTTACAAGGTGTCAATGCACTAGCATTACCACACAATCCTTTATTCCCTTGTAATGCTTCAATAGGAGCATCTCGAAATGCTTTGTTGTTGGGAATTGGACCTTGTAACTCATTATAAGATATGTCAATACTTGACAAGCCATGCATATCTTTAAAACAACTTGGAATTAAACCAGAGAGGTTATTATAGGAAATATTTAGTTTTTCCAAACTCTCCAAATTACATATCTGAGATGGTATCTCTCCGTTGAGTAAGTTATGACTCAAATCTAGTTCTGACAGTTGAAACAAATTCCCCAATTGGAATGGAATTTCGAGGTTAAACTGATTGTCTCTCAAATTCAAGTAGTGCAATTTTGACAAGTACCCTAAATCTCCTGGGATTGGCTTGCTTAATCTATTTGTGGACAAGTCAAGGTACTCAAGTTCTTTGAGTAAGCCAACTTCACGAGGTATGCCTCCAGAAAGTTGATTCCCAGTTAAAATAAGCTTGTTAAGAGAAGTCAGCTTTCCAAGTTCCGCTGGAATCTCTCCAATGAAATGATTTGAAGAAAGGTCAAGTTGATGTAGTTCGATTGAGTTCTGAATCTCAAGCAGGATGCTCCCAGTAATATTATTCGCCGAAATATTTAAAGTGCCTAACAGTGAGCACTTTCCCCAACTAGGTGTGATTTCACCATAAAATTTGTTGTGGCTGAGATCTATGAACGTTAGATTTGGATAGATGCCGAAATCTTCAGAAATATTTCCAATGAAGTGGTTTTTTTGAAGGCGGACTCTGATTAAGCTTGTGCAATCTCTCAAATCTTTCGGGATACGGCCAAGCAAACGGTTCTCATCAACTGTAAAGTGCGTAAGTGATCCGCTTCGACAAATATTATGGGGAAGAGAACCAGAGAAGTAATTTTCAGACAACTCTAAATGAATCAACTTCAACTGATTTCCAATTTCATGAGGGATTGAACCAAAAAAATTGTTTTCAAAAAGATACAAATATTTAAGATTGCTCAAATTTCCAATTAAAGGAGGAATAGATCCACTGAATTGATTTATGCCCAAATGTAGATCCGAAAGGGACTTCAAGTTGCCTATCTCCTTGGGAATGACACCAGAAAGGTGGTTGACGTGGAGGTATAAAACTTTTAAGTTGCTCAAATTTCCAATGGAAGGAGGAATAGAGCCACTCAGTTGACTTTTGGAAAACTGTAAATCCAAAGCGGACTTCAAGTTGCCTATCTCCTTGGGAATGGCACCAGAAAGGTGGTTGATGTGGAAGTGTACAACTTTTAAGTTGCTCAAATTTCCAATGGAAGGAGGAATAGAGCCATTCAGTTGATTTATGCCCAAATCTAGATCTGAAAGGGACTTCAAGTTGCCTATCTCCTTGGGAATAGCACCAAAAATGCTGTTGTTGTAGAGGTATAAAACTTTTAAATTGGTCAAATTTCCAATGGAACGAGGAATAGAGCCACTTAGTTGATTTATGCCAAAATCTAGATCCAAAAGGGACTTCAAGTTGCCTATCTCCTTAGGAATTGAGCCAGATAACTGATTAGAAAAAAGGTAAAGGACCTCTAGATTTGTTAGGTGACCGATTTGAGTGGGGATAAAACCAAAGAGTTCATTCAGGCTTAGATCAAGGTATGCAAGATTGGGAAATAATGAAAAAGACAATTCTTGAAGTGTACCTTTTAAACTTGTACTCGTCAAGTTAATACTAATGATACTTCTGGCATGGTTGCAAGAGATTCCAAACCAAGTACATGGGCTTATTTGGGTTTTGAGGTGGGTAGAAGTATTTGTGGCATTCACAGAAGAAAGAGTCCATGATGACAAAAGAGAATGGCTCTGGTTTTGAAGGTTGACTTTCCATTTGAGAAGAGCCAACGCTTCTTGAGTTGAATTGGAAGCAACATAAGGTGAAGAATGTGACATAACAACGAACAAGATCAGGGAAACAAGTGAAAATACTCTATTCAAGGTTGACAACCCCATTGTTTCTGGTATTGTGTAATGCATAACTCGGAAACACATGATATATATATATAGGCAACTCATGGTACATAACTTAAGTCCTTGAATAGTCTCCCTCTCTATTTTCACGCTCAGCAAGTAAAGATTTCTGTAACTTCTTGATGTGGATAGTAATATTGTTTGTCCTCTCTCATTCACTAATGCTGGTATGCTAAGACTCATCAGACTTAAGTAAGACATCTTTGTCTTGTATTCATTTCAAAGGATAGAGGTGGATCTCTTCAACTTATCTACCAGATCCAATAATTTCTTCTTTAACATAATTACATCACTTTTTCTTAGTGGAAGAATAGGGTGTCCACATCATTGGGTAGATTGTAGAAAATTTGTGTAGAATTTCTCAACAAAATGACAAACTTGAAAAGCACCACCGACGTGTATCCCAATTTTGTTGAGAAATTCTACCCCATGATGTGGACACCATATGTTCTTTCACTAAGAAAAAAGGCTTTTAAGTAGTAAAAGCTGATGACCTTGTTCACACTCTAGTCAAGTTCTTGATCTCAATTTTTATTTTATTTTTTCTATATCTAACAAAAACTAAGATAGTGTTGAATTCCAATGCACGTTTCTGATTTAAAGTTAGCATCCTATGAAATAATTTTACCCAGTTATAAATAGAGCATCTATGGTCACCTAGCTTTGCCAACCTCGTTAACTTCTTTCTTTTTTTAAGTTTCTGGAAATACAGTGGCAATTTGAAAATAATATTGAAATCTAACAACTTGCAAGAGTACAACGTGATGTCGAAATTCAATGCAATATATTTTCAAGTAGATTATATTTCAATCTACACCTATATACTCAACTAGCATATAATTTATATGAATTAATTGATTAGTTCTACACAACATGGATAAGTGCAATTAAATTTAAGCATTGATTTGATTATTGATATCTTTTTACTAGAAAAACCATAAACCAGTTAAATCAATTGAATTGATTTCTGAAAAGTTTAATTTAATCCAATCTATCAAACTAGTTCTTTAAATATTTGATCTAATCTCATCTTCGTAACTTAGTGAACTCAAAAACAAATAAGTAAATAAAGTTAGACTTAATTTATAAGGTTTAATCAATTAATTTAAATGTTTGGAACATTACCTAATTATATATATTTGAGTTTTGTCGATTAAGTATAAAATGTGTTTGGATGAAAGAGGTTGATCTAAACCTAACTAAAATATTGATTTTTGCTTTAAATCATTAATAAATCCAAAATAAGTTATTACATGAATATTTAGAAAAGGGAAATCTTATTGGATAATTGTCTAGAGATAAATAATATGTATGATAGCACTCCCATAGTCCCACCAATATTAGCTATCTTTCGGCATATATAATATTATATGTATTAAGACTAAAATCTATTAATCCATGCAAGCAAAGTAATCAAAACACAAACAATTCATGACATAAACATATGAGATTACTTGGTTAATTATATTCTCTAATCTATATCCCCTCAATAACATATTAAAAATTTTCTCTCATTTCGATCTTATATTTATTTATTATTTAAAAGTTGAAAACAATTTGTAAATGATAGAATTTTAGCTTAGTGTCCTGAAAACAAAATAGAAGGTTTGTGTTATTGGCTTCAGATCAATAAGTTGATAGTGATTAATGATATGTTAGTTATTAGTTAAGACTATTAATTAATTTCCCCCACTAGGAGTAAGACTACTTAAATTAAGTTTGAAATTAAATGACACTTAACTTGTCCCCTAATTAAGACGTGGAACGAAATCCAACAGCTCACAAGTACTAGACATAAATAGGAAAAGAGACCAGGGAAACAAGTGAAAATATTCTCTTTAAGGTTGTTGACAACCCCATTGTTCGTGATATTATGTAATGCACATCATAATTCGGAAAAACTCCGATATATATGGACAACTCATGATACACACCTTAAGGCTTGAAAAGTCTCCCCCACTCTTTTCACGCTCAGAAAATAAAAATTTATTACACCTCTTGATGTTGATACTACTGTTGCTTGTCCTCTAGCATTGACAGATGCATGTATGCTCACACGTGTTAGAGTTGACATAAAAGCGTCGGTCTTGCATTCATATCTAAAAGTAATATGTCTGCATACGCCTATGCATGGCCGTGCTTAATAAAAAAAACTTTAATTTTAAAAGACAGAGGTGGACCACTTCAAACTTAATAAAGATCTAGCAGCTCTTCACATACTGTAATTTACAAGAATTTCCCGTTGTTTGTCCACGTCTGTTGTTTTGTTGAGATTTCACACATTATTTTTCTGCAACTTGCCCGGCCCATTCATCATGTGGACACTAAGAAAATATCATGTTACGTTAAGGAACGTAGTTGACACTCTAGTCAAGGTCTTTGTCCTTAACTATTGAAAAAAGACCTTACAAGATATTGGTGCTTGAAAAGCCTCCAGCTTCGTTTATTCCATGTCTGTTGTTTTGCTGAGATTTCATACATGAATTTTCTGTAACTTTCGCAGCACCTTCATCATGTGGACACTAAGAAAATATAATGTTATGTTAAAGAATGGAATTCTGATCACGTACGTAATTGATAGTTTAGTCTAGGTCTTTGTCTTTAACTACTGAAAAAAGACCTTGAAGATTGCCCACTACGTTACATCTTTTCCTTCAAGTTCTTTGACTTGAGCTTCCGTGTGCTTACTGCTACTTCCTTTCACTTAGAACTAAATTTGGGCCAACTTTATTTCCTCATCTTTGGACCTGATTTCGGTATTTTTTGTCAGAGGGGAAAAGTAAATGTATGATATTGTTAAATGCTACTAGTTTCATTGTTTCATTATAATTATACACTTGTAATTACCAATGATAATAATAATAATCAGTGGTAGAGTTAAATTTGGAGGGGTTAAACTACAAATTTTAATAAATAAATAAATAAATATCAAAATATAAATTTTAAGGGGTGAAAAGATATTATTATATGAATTTGAATTTTTTTTGTGGAACCTGGACGGGTAGCTTCACCCCTGATAATAATAACAATGAAAAATAAGATGAACTTGTACTATACAACATTGACATAACATGTTCAAGCATCAAGTAATTTTACATATCCCGAGATTGAATCAAACAGAATAAATACGTCTAGTTTGAGAATGCATGGCCTTGCTGAAAACTACACTAACACGGGTACAAAACATCTTCAAACCAAGCTGAAGAAGCATCTTTAGTCATGAAATTTTATGGCAGATAGGCCTCAGAGGACAGAAAACCTATAATCATCTAGTTCATCTTACGTAAAACTCTAGAACCATTATGTAAACCGAATAACTTCCACTAGTGTTCAGAGATATGGTCTCAGAATTGAGCGGACAGATATCCTCCATTGATGTAAGGTTTCTTATGCACTCTGAATTGAATAACTTAGAGATCATGTGCAGATGTGGTGGAAGATCCAACCCGCGTTTTATCTGAAGGAAAGTTTGGGGCTGAGCTTCCTCTTGAAATCCGGTCCAAGTTGTTGTAATTGGAAATCACTGCCATAGATGCTAGGATCTGAGATCACTTCTTGAATGATGGTTTGTGATTCAAGGATACTAACCACCTTTGACATAGTAGGCCTCAATGTCGGAGATGCATTACAACATAACAGCCACTTTTACCTTTCTTTCAGCCTCTTCTTGGATCCAATATCTCCATCAAGTTTCATTTCTGTTGTAAATTAAAGGTCTCCAAGCATCCAAGCCAAAAATACAACAAATATATATATATATATATATATATATATATATATATATATATATATATATATATATATATATATATTTTAAAACCATGAATTGCAACAATCACATATTCACACGAAACTTACCCAATCAAGAAGGGAAACACATACATTTTGTGCCCCGTAAATTGCATTGCTTCTCCCACACCTGAACCTATTAACAATCCAATTAACCAATCAATAGAAACTATTCCTTTATGCAAAAGCAATTCAAAAATCAAAATAAACATATGATATCTTAGCATTTAATAGAAACTATTGCTTTATGCAAAAGCAATTCAAAAATCGAAATAAACATCTGATATCTTAACCAATCCAATTAACCAATCAATAGAAACTATTCCTTTATGCAAAAGCAATTCAAAAATCAAAATAAACATCTGATATCTTAGCATTTAATTTCAAGTCTGATATCTCAGCATTTAATTCCCAGTCAAGTAGTAATTCAAGGTACTTGTTGCCCAGTCCAATTTCAAGGTACTTGCTCCTGAACCTATTAACAATCCAATTAACCAATCAATAGAAACTATTCCTTTATGCAAAAGCAATTCAAAAATCAAAATAAACATCACCGTGCTTACCAACAAATGCATGTGCAAGACAGTTATTTTCTATGTACTCATAGACCAACAATAACAAATTTCCTTCAACACAATATCTAAGAGGCTTTACAAGATTTGGCTGTTGCAAACCAGAAATCACGCCTATCTCATTCACAAACTTGATTTCCTTGCCTTGATTTGGAAGAAAGCTGCTTCACAGCAATAACATGATTGGGAAGAAAGCTGCTTCACAGCAACAACATTACCATCTGATAGTTGGCTCTGCATTGAGTAATTATTATATGTACACGTTCATATCCACAGTCTTACACTAAATGTTGTGTTATGTGATTAAATAGCTTAAAACTGACTAACCGAGGGTTACTGAATTAAACAATCTAAGCTAAACTAGTGGCATCAAATGAACAAAATACCTTAAGAGTGAAGATATATAATAAGTGTATTACTTCCACATATTATTCAAAATAGCACATTTGAACTAATTAGAGAATTTTTTAACCGGGTTGAGAAAAGAAACTAAAGACGAGGTTGATCTTTTACTTGTTAATTATTGAAGCCAGGAAACCAATTCAAAGCCACATGATAAAATTTAATATAAGATAATACTTCATGATAAAAATTCAACAAGCCATTTGAAAATACAAGACTTTAAGATGTCATTGCTTAAATGAAATTTGGGTGTACTTCTGTGCTACTGATTTCTCCTTCCAACTTGTTAAAGGTCAAATCACTGTATAAAAATAGTAGGAAAATGAACATATAGTCAAAATATGTTGTCAAAAGAAACCTTACATCATTAAGTATCCTAGAAGTAGTAGCAAACTTTAAGTGCAAAAAGCAAAACATAGTACAGAAAAGCATATGGACATAAATACATACTCAAATCCTAGAGTTACAGGAATTCTATTATAGGTAGTAATAGAATTCCTTATGACCATACTACCCTTATTTACAAATTACTTATGACCATACTACCCTTTATCATAATGAAAACTCTTAACGGAATTCTATTATAGGTAGTAAAATGTTATTTAAAAAGTGGGTGGGTATGAATTATTTGTCAAGGGGACATTTTTCGAGTGGGAACATATCATTAACTCTAATAACAATAATAAAAGTTAATATAAGAATGTAATATTTTGTTGTTATCAAAAGTTATAAGTAAATAGTCTCTAGCATTCTATCCCAAAACTGCTCTTAGGAATATATATATTGTGGAAAACTCATATTTGTCAAACTTATGAGTTGTATGTGTGCACATATGTTCTACATGTATACTAATTGCCAGACTTGAGTTTTGGCTTGTTTTGTTTACAGTGTGTGTGCACAATAGTTTGTGCTTTCACTCTCACTTCAGATATTTGCAACCCAGCATGAGTTACATGTCTAATAAAGTGAAAAAGATATTGTTTATCTTTGTCTCTCACTTTTTGGACCTTTTTACATGTGTCATAACATCCTTAAGTGGTCCTATGGAATTAAGTTCTTTTCCTAATTTGTTTTATGGTCCAAACCAAAAAGAAGGAATACTTTCCTTATTTGGACAAACATGAGTCAGTCCGTTGTTGGCTGACATGGCACTATATTGTTGAGCAAGAAATCATTTATTATATAATACTCTTTCTTGTGCATATGAATCTAACCTTGTGATATTTTGTTTTATTGTACTTCGAATTTCTTACAATATTTTCCTCTCTTAAGGTTCAAGGTTCGTTTCCATATTGTGCCAAAATCTCACCATATCAAACATGTTATTGATGGCTCTTGAAATGTGGTTCCTTTGCTGATGTTGGTGCGTGGCGTCAGTGCTTGAAGCTTGGTGGTTCACAAGCTATTCACAGGTGTGATCCAAGCGTGAAAAAGATCCAAAGAGTTGCTACACGTTAGGGATTTAGAATGTGGTGCTAAGTGTAAAGTTGAATAGGGAGTTCTTTTTACTAGAACTTAGATCAGCTTTGAACTATATCTTGTAATGTGTTTTTAACTTAGTGGATTGCTTTGATTTGGACAAGGTCCCATGGATGTAGGCTAAAAGTGGAGTTAGTTGAACCAGGTATGTGGCTGTGTTCTCTAATTTCCGCACTTGTGTTTGATGTGTTTAAATTGGAAATGTTTAATCTACTTAGTAATTATTCCGCTGCACTTAAAATGGGTAAACACACTCTAACATGAGTTAAATCTCCAACTCTCTCCCTAACAAGTGGTATCAGAGTGTGTCTTGATAAGTTGTTTTAGTTGATCCTTACCCATTATGATTGTTTTCATGTGCATCTGAGTGTTTGGTTGTTGGACAAAATCTAATATGTGTTGCATTTTCATTTTAGATCTATTGTGTGTCTATGGGTGCACTTCTGTTTGTTTTGTTAGCATCTATTTGATTGTTTTTCTTCATGAGTTTCTTCACTAAAAGAGGATCTGCTCATAGACCACCTATGTTAGAAGGACCTAACTTATACATGGAGACCTAGGATGCATGCTTTCTTTAAGTCTATAGATGAAAGAGTCTGGTCCACGGTTGTGAATGGTTGGACACCCCCAGTTATTATTGAAAATGAAGTGTCTAGGCCAAAACCTATTGCTAGTTGGACTGCTGATGAGATAACTTTGGCAAATTATAACTCTAAAGCCCTTCAATGCTCTTTTTAATGCTGTTAATGTCAACCAAATGAAAGTCATAGCTAATAGTGAGCTTGCTAAAGATGCTTGGGATAGGCTTCAAGTCAAGAATGAGGGAACTAGTACCGTTAAAAGAAATAGGCTTAGAAGACTTGTTGCTGATTTTGAAAATCTGAATATGGAAGAGGATGAGACTATAACTGATTTTTATGGTAGATTTTGTGATATTTCTAATTAGTGTTTTGCTTTGGGAAAAACGTATTTTAATGCTGAACTTGTTGGGAAAGTGCTTTGCTCTTTGTCCTGAAGGTTTATGTCAAAGGTCACCACCATTGAAGAATGCCAAGAAATGGATGCAATGGACATTGATGAACTCATTGGCTCCTTCCAAACCTATGAGCTAAATCTGTAATGCTGGGAAAAACAGAAACCAAGCAATGGTTTGGCTCTCAAACATGAGGTTGATTCTGATCCTTTTGATAATTGTGATTTAAGTTCATTGGATGATGAAAATTGTGTGTTACTTACAAAGAATTTTGCTAAGTTTCTTAAGAAAACATGAAAAAGCCTCATAATAGTGGTTATGGCTGAAAACCTTTTGTGAAAAAGTTATATGACCATCAAACCTGGTACCTTTACAAACAGTTTTTCAAAAGAAAAAGAAAAGAAAAATAAAGGTATCAAGTGTTTTGAACGTGAGGGCTTCAGGCACATACAATCTGAGTGTGTTAACACATTGAAAAAGAAGAAAGGTAAAGCCATGGCTACCACTTTGACTGAGAGTAAGCATGATGAGAGTGATGATGATGAGTCCGATGATGATGAAAATGTTCTTGCATTTACTGTGAATCAAGAAAATGGTAAGAGTAAGGTTTCAGATGACACTATTGATATCTATGCCGAGCAACAAAAGGCATATGATAAAATGTATGACCAATGGCTAAAGGCTGTGAAAAAGTTGCAATCTCTTGGTATTGAGAATGCTACTTTGTTGAAGCAAAAGAAAGCCTTGTTAAAAATGATTGTTGTTCTTACTATTGAACTAACTGAGGCTAAGACCATCATTGATAAGTTGAATGCAGGTTTTCTTAAGCTTGATGAAGTGCTTGGTCAAGGAAAATCATTCAAAGATCGATATGGTTTGGGTTTCAGTTCTGGTGCCAGTACATTGAAAGCTGGTGTGAGCACATTTGTGAAGGCCACCGAAAGTCCTGCTGAAGGTACTGCTATGCGACAGGTTATAAAGGTATCAAAATTCATCCCTATTTGCCATTTTTATAATGGGAAATGTCACATCAGACCTAAATGCTCTAGGTTTATTGCTTATTTGAAGAAGGTTCTTAAAAATCATAGTTTTGTTGCTAGTGTAAATCATAATGCTAATAATGGTTTTTCTTCCAAAAGAGTTTGGAAACCTAGGGCTAATGTAAACTATTTTGTGTCTCATACTTATTTGCTTGCATTTCAAAATGATCTTTGGTATCTAGACAGTGGTTGTTCAAGGCATATGACAGGTAATAAATCTTTCTTAACTGAACTTGAATCGGTTGATAGTAGGCATGTCACTTATGAAGATGGAAAGAAAGGTAAAATTCTTGGCAAATGGTCAATTGTGCTACTTGATTTTCCTATTTTGAAAGATGTCTTACTTGTTGATGGTCTGAAAGCTAATTTGATTAGTATTAGTCAAATTTGTGACAAAGATTTTGTGGTCCAATTCTCAAAGGACAAGTGTCAAATTTTGAATAGTAAAGGTGTTTCTCTACTTGAGGGGAAAAGGTCAAATGACAATTGTTACTTGCTTTCTAACCGTGTGTCCTGTTTTAGTTCTAAAACAGATTCAACAAACTTATGGCATGAGAAACTTGGTCACATGAACTTACAAGGACTTGGTGAGACTCTTAAAAAAGGAAGTAGTTAAAGGATTACCAAAACATGAACTTCCAAAAGGTAATGTGTGTGGTTCATGCCAACAAGGTAAGCAAACCAGAATATCTCATAAAGTTTTATCAAATCTTAATACCTCGTGTGTTTTGGAATTGCTCCATATGGATCTAATGAGTCCTACAAAAACTAAGAGTTTGGGAGGTATGAGGTATGTGTTGATGGTTTTTCAAGGTATGCTTGGGTTGATTTTTTACGTGAGAAATCTGATTCATTCAATGCATTTCAGAAATTGGCCAAAAGGTTGCTTGTTGAAAAGAGTTCTAAAGCTACAAAGATAGTGAGGATAAGGAGTGACCATGGAAAGGAATTTGAAAATGCTGATTTTGCTAACTTTTGTGAATTGCAGGGCATATTCCATAAATTTCAGCCCCCAAAACACCTCAACAACTGATGTTGTGGAAAGGAAAAATAGAGTGCTTCAAGAGATGGTTAGGGTGATGCTTAATGCCAAAAGCTCCCTACAAGACTTTAGGCTGAAGCTATTAACACGTCATGTCATATTTCCAACAGAGTTTACCTCAGAAAAGGTACTATTCAGACTTCTTATGAGCTATGGAAAGGTAAGAAACCTAACGCTGTTACTTTCATATGTTTGGATGTAAATGCTACATTTTGAATGATAGAGAGAATTTAGGTAAGTTTGACTCTATGAGTGATGAAGAAGTTTTCATTGGTTATTCATCTAATAGTCATGCATTTAGGATCTATAACATACATTCTGAAAAGGTCTTAGAATCCATTAATGTTGTGTTTAGTGATGTAGAAGATTTTTCAGAATATTCTCAAGAATGCGAAATTCAAGTCATATTTGTTCCTCGGGTTCCCACACAAGATGGTGTGAACACTTTTGAATCTCTTGAACCTAAACCTTCACCACATGTGTTGTCACCTACTTTTGGTGCTACAGCAACAGGATCTGCTCCATGCAAAGATTCATCTTCTAAGTCATGAAGGGATTGAGCTGGTTGTTGATCTCTCTGATGAAAGCATTCAAAGGAGAAACCAAAGAAGAAAAGATCCACCAACATGGGTTCAAAAAGCTCATCCACCTTCAACCATGATTGGAGATCCAAATGAGGTAATGGTTACTAGAAGGAGAAGACAAAATGAAATTTGTTAGGAAACGATCAAGTTATGCCAGCTGAAACAAAAAACATAAACATCATAGATCGTACATTTGAACCAAGATCAGGACACAAATTTATAGTTTACACAACATATTAGAATATGCAGAAAAATCAGCTCAAGGTTAAGAAACCATAAGCACGTTTGGAGGCTCCTCCAACTTGTCTTGGAATGGGTTTCGTTACTGACCCAAGAGTAGGATCGAATTAGCGGTAGTCCACATGAAGATAATCCCTAACGAACTAAAGAGGGGTTTGCTATATCCTCTTTAGCCTTAAGAATCAAGAACAAAAATCAAATGAAACTTTGATTCAATCAAAGATGAAGTGGCATGGAAAAAAGGGAAAAGGGGGCTGGTATTTCTCTTGAAATGATTGAATGAATTAGTTAATATTTCTCACAAAGTGTTGCACTTATATAGTGCACACTTTGCCCTATTCCATCATGGAATAGGCTTGGACACCAACCCAAACAGCCCCTATATCCAAACAGCCCCAATTAGATATTTTATCATTATTGTTATTTCAATTAAATTAAATTAATATATATATTTTATATATTAACATTTAACACAAACAATAATTCATTTAAATATATGTGAACACATATTTAAACGTAATCTCACTTATTTAATTTTAATATTAAATTAAATAAAGGCTACGACCTCAGCAAATTTAATTGCACTGTGAAATTACCAAAATACCCTTTTACCTAAAGGACGAAAGTGCCCTTTTTATAACTGGTTCTTAAATTATCTTCTGTATGTGTGACCTGTAGGCTCCTCATCATACCGGCAGTGTGTATATCGCGATTAACACCAATTAATCATCTCACTACACACAGACTAAGATTGGCCCCTAGCAAGACATCATGGCCTCCCGATAGATTTGGATTCAGAGAAACAGCTACTCAACGATATGGTTACCGTACAACCCAATCCTTTCATCATACGTTATCTCGACGAGACTGAAGCATAGAAATAGTGTCAACCTCAGTTACTCTCGATATTATGTATTTAGTTACTAGACCAATAACCTGAATTATAAACTAGATCGAGCAACAACTCAATCCCACTGTGGCCATAGTTTTAGTGTATTGCCATTTACTGAATTGCGCCGTTAGATAACTTCTCTCATACCCGGGAGTGATGAATCCTCTATCAATCTACTATAGTCTTGATACACTCCTTGATGCAGCCAATCATTACCGTATTAACAGCTCTGAATAGAACTGCGTTAGGCTAGTGTCAAACTCCACCAATCGATGCACAAGGCGCTCCGGTGATCTCAAGTCTAAGGATCACATGCACCACCATTCGTTAAGGATTTGTTCCAAAGACACTGGGGTTACCATCTATATGGAATCCTCTAGTGGGTCAATCTAGTGAACTTGCTCACAGCAAGCACCCATGTGTTGCACTAGGTTGTCACCAAACAATCTTAACAAGTGAGATCAGCCACTACCTTTCGACAAGGTCGTTCAACACTATGATAACCTTACCGTATTATCTGCGCCGTTACTTCAGAATAATACTAAGGGTATAGACATTTCTAGAATGGCCACCATATGTGCTCATAGGGTTCTCACTATCAAGATTTGAAACACTTGATACCCTCGTCACGGTTCTACCATTCTAAGGACATATATCAATGCATTCAATGATGATTTACGCAATATAGAATAAAATGTCTTTTATTGATCAATGAACATTATTATAAAGAGTCAATTCTACAATAATTAATTGGCTCTAGGGCATCTACTCTAACAATCTCCCACTTGCACTATAGCCAATCATTCATGTATTTAATACCAAATGATCTCTAGTGCCTTTCATGCTTTAGTTGCGACAGAGGCTTTGTTAGTGGATCTGCGAGATTATCGTCAATATGCACTTTACTGATATGCATATCTTTCCTCACAACTATTTCTCTGATGAGATGGAATCGTCTGAGTATATGTCTGGAATTCTGATAAGACCGTGGTTCCCTGGCTTGAGCAATTGCTCCATTGTTGTCACAATATATGTCTATTGGATCAACAACCGTGGGAACCAAACCAAGTTTAGTGACTAACTTCCTAATCCGGACTGCCTCTTTGGCCGCATCTGATAATGCAATATACTTAGCCTCCATTGTAGAGTCCGCTGCAGTGCTTTGCTTAGAGCTCTTCCAGCTCACTGCACCCCTATTAAGAAAAAATACAAACCCTGATTGCGATCGATAATCATCTTTGTCCATTTGGAAACTAGCATCACTGTATCTTCTTATAGTGAGCTCATCTTCCCCTCCATAAACCAAGAACATATCCTTAGTCCTCTTTAGGTACTTAAGAAAATTCTTGACAGCCATCCAGTGACGCTCACCTGGATCCGATTGATAGCTACTGCAAGTGCTCAAAGCACATGAGACATCAATCCAAGTACATAGCATGGCATACATGATGGATCCAATTGCTAATGCATATGGAATCCTCTTCATCCTATCTCTCTCATCTTGTGTTCTAGGACACAATTCCTTAGAGAGATAAACACCATGTGACATCGGAAGAAATCCCTTCTTGGATTCTTCCATACTAAATCTTTTTAGTACTTTCACTCTGACTTAGGTTAAGCAACCTACGTGATCTATCACGATAGATCTTTATTCCAAGGATGTAGGATGTTTCCCCTAAGTCCTTCATGGAGAAGCACTTGGATAACCAGGTTATTACCAATTGCAAGTTCAATATATCATTCCCAATCAGAAGTATGTCATTGACATGCAACACTAGGAATGTCACTACGCTCCCACTTACTTTCTTGTAAACACAGGGTTTATCTTCGTTCTTGATAAAACCGAATTATTTTACGGCTTCATCAAAATGAATATTCTAGCTCCTTGAAGCTTGCTTGAGTCCATAAATGGATCTCTGCAACTTGCATATCTTATCAGCTTGCCCATTAAGAACAAAACCATCTGATTATGTCAATACACATCCTCTTCAAGGTTTCCGTTCAGGAAAGCTATTTTGACATCCATTTGCCAAATCTCATAGTCATGATATGCAGCAATTGCAAGATAATCCTGATGGATTTAATCATGGCAATCGGTGAAAAGGTTTCTTCATAGTCAATACCATGAATTTGTTTGAAACCTTTGGCAACCAGTCGTGCCTTATAAGTATGCACCTTGCCATCCATGTTAGTCTTCTAATTAAATAATAATTTATTTGATATAAATTATTGTAGTATATATATATATATATATATATATATATATATATATATATATATATATATATATATATATATATATATATATATATATAAACATGAACACCCAGAGGATCCACCCCCATCTCCTATCTAGTTAGACTAGACGTGAATCCAAATTTCATATAATAAGGGTTCTTACCAACACAAGAGAAAAGAAAGCCTTATACTGAGCAAGCTTGAACTACGGGCTCCATTGCTTTAATAGCTTGATCTGACCGAACTCGATCTAAGGTAAGAATTATAGTAATATATATATATACTACAATAATTTATATCAAATAAATTATTATTTAATTAATAATTAAAAAAATTCAAGATGAAATTTGATCTAGTTGGTGGTAGTCAACCTCCGGTCAAAGATTGTCAATGTCGCTCAACTCCGATAAATTAATGGTCAACAATGGTGTATTGGGACACAAGTAGTCTTGTCAGGATCACGATATATATATATATATATATATATATATATAGATGAAATACTTATAAAAGTATTTTAAGAACTAAAACATGTTCTGTTTTGCCATTATACATACAACAACAATTTAAAAACCTAGGCTTCGTTTGGTTGGATTTTGGGAATACTACTTTTAGTATTCCCAAAAAAGTTAAACAGTAAAATACCCAAAAACTCATAATATTATTCAACTTTATTTAACTTTTTTTAAACCCCCTAAATTTGTTAATTTAATTAAATACCCCTAAATATTTTTAATGTTTTTGTTACAGCGACTCGGCCACCCTCCGGCGGTGGTGGTCGGCTGTCCGTATTTGAGGGTGGGTTGGAGGTGTTTTTGTTAACTTTTAATGTTTTATTATAGGGGGTATTTTGTAAAAAAACAAACATAGAGGATATTTTATTAATTTGTAAATCTTACATCGTAATACCCACCCAATTCAACTTTTTTTTAACTTTTTTCACAAAACTTTTCCCAAAAACCCAAAATTTTGAACCAAACGAAGCCCTAATTTACTAAACACATAATGATAAGTTTTGAAAATCACAAAAATGTTTATATAAATATATCCACATATGAAAGTGTTATTGGATAATATATATGAATATACCATTACCATATATAATATATATCATATGAATAAAGAATAAAATCCACCCACCCATGTCAGAATACAAGGTTAATTCTGTATCTCCTCAATGACATGAACATATTTATAATTTTCCTCTCATTTCTTTTCCTTATTATTTCCTTAACAACATTAAAATATTAAAGATAAAACGATATATATGTTATTGGATACATGTTGATTAAAGATTAGGCTTGAGTAGAGAAGGATAAAAGATAATGCTGAAACTAATTAATTTACCTTCGTCAGGGTGCAGTGGAAGCTGAGCACATTTTAGAGGCCGAAAGCAAGATAAAATGATCAAAAAACAAAGTAGAAGAAACCACTGCTGCTTCATAAACATCAACATATTTCTGTTTTTCTTTTTGACGAAGTAGAAAATAATCTGTAACTGATAGAATTTCAGCTTGTATATAGGCATGAGAAGAGGGAGTAAATGATGTGCAGGATCAACTAGCTGATATATATATAAAATCCTAAGAGCCAAGGGTAAGTGTTCTTTCTTATCTTAAAGTCTGGAATATGGAGTCAACGGCTGAAGTATCAAAGAAACAAGTAATTATCAACAAACATCATTGATGTGAGTAGACAGTCTGAAATTTAGTGGAAAATAAAGAGGAACTAGAAAGAGACTGTTCTAGTCGTGCAAATTATTGATGCATGCATTAATGGTTGTTACCAACTTTCCATGAATCAATAATAGAAGTCTTTGCTAAATGAGTAAATGTCTATATATAATTGGAGGGATATGTCGGCAAGAGAAATCACAGCTGAAGTATATAATATCATATGTATTAAGACTAAAATCTATAATCCATGTAAGCAAAGTAATTTCAAGGGACAGAGCTGGACCACTTCAAACTTAATAAGGCTCTAGCAGCTCTGATTGTTCACATACATGTGTAACTTACAAGATATTGGTGCTTGAAAGTCTCCAGCGCCATTTATTCCATGTCTCTTGTTTTGTTCAGATTTCATACATGAATTTTCTGCAACTTGCCGACCCCTTCATCATGTGGACACTAAGAAAATTGGATATGTTATGTTAAAAAATGACATTTTGATAACATACGTACTTGACACTCTAGTTAGAGGTTTTTTTTTTTCTTTAAATACTGACAAAAGACCTTGAAGATTGCCCATTACGTTGCATCTTTTCTTTCAAGTTCTTTGACTTGTCAATTGTCACATGAGCTTCTGTGCTACTTCCTTTTACTTCGAATCAAATTTGGCCCAACTTTATTTCCTTATCTTTGGACCTATATTTTGGTACTTTTATTAGAGGGGAAATGTAAATGTATAATATTGTTAAATGCTACAAGTTTTATTGTTTCTTTATAATTATACACTTGTAATTGCCAATCATAATAATGATAACCTGTGGTAGAGTTAAATTTGGAGGGGTTAATCTACAAAATTTAATAAATAAATAAATCATCAAAATATAAATTTTAAGGGGTAGAGTTAAACTTTACAGATCCCTAGTTTGAATAAAAAAGAATAAATACGCCAAGTTTGAGAATGCATGGCCTTGCTGAAAATTATACTAACACATAAATAATATTACAAAACATCTTCAAACCAAGCTGAAGAAGCACCTTTCAGTCATGAAATTGTATGGCAGACAGGCCTCGAGGACAGAAAATTTATAATTATCTAGTTCATCCTACATAAATTAAACTCTAGAACTATTACGTAAAACCGAAGAACTCCCACTAGGGTTTAGAAATATGGTCTCAGAATTGAGTGGACAGAGATCCTCCGTTGATGTATTGTTTCTTGTGCACTCTGAATTGATAGACTAGAGATCATGTGTAGATGTGGTGGAAGATCCAACCCACGTTTTATCTGAAGAAAAGTTTGGAGCGGCCAGGTTTCCTCTTGAATTCTGGTCAAGTTGTTGTAATTGGAAATCACTGCCATAGATGCTAAGATCTGAGATCACTTCTTGAATGATGGTTTGTGATTCAAGCATACTAACCACCTCTGACATAGTAGGCCTCAATGTTGGAGATGCATTACAGCATAACAAAGCCACTTTTACCATTCTTTCAGACCTTT
The DNA here is from genome assembly GCA_026225825.1 of Pistacia integerrima. Taxonomy (NCBI): domain Eukaryota; kingdom Viridiplantae; phylum Streptophyta; class Magnoliopsida; order Sapindales; family Anacardiaceae; genus Pistacia; species Pistacia integerrima. The sequence goes on from CM047747.1 coordinate 7,395,792, forward strand.
TCTATGTCAAACTTATACTCCAACTTTGGATCCAATATCTCCATCAATTTTCCTTTCTGTTGCAAATTAAAGGTCTGCAACCATCCAAGCCAAAAGAGAAAAAAAATATATTTGAAAACCATACATAGCAAAAAGCATATATTCACATGAAACTTACCCAATCAAGAAGGCAAACACATCCATTTTGTGCCCAGTAACTTGCATTACTTCTCCCACAAACAATTTCCAAAGCAACCACCCCAAAGCTATAAACATCTGCTTTTTCTGTGAGGTAACCCCATAGCACATATTCTGGAGCCATATAGCCTCTGGAATTAATCAAAATATCAAAAACTTAAACCTTCACACTAAATTATAAATTTAGAGATCAGAAATCATGCTCTACAATTTGTAGCTCACATAGTTCCAACAACTCTAGTGCTAATATGGGTGTTCTCCTCTTCTTTGAGTTTAGCTAATCCAAAGTCTGATATCTTACCATTTAATTCCCAGTCAAGTAGTACATTTGTAGCTTTTATGTCTCTGTGAACTATCCTGAGTGTTGATTCTTCATGGAGAAATGCTAGACCTCTAGCGATTCCAACACATATTTTTTGCCTTGTTGCCCGTCCCAATTTCAAGGTACTTGCCCCTGAACCTATTAACAATCCAATTAACCAATCAAGAAACGTATTAACAGAAAGCATTCCTTTATGCAAAAGCAATTCAAAAATCAAAACAAACATCACCGTGCTTACCAAAAAGTGCATGCGCAAGACAGTTATTTTCCATGTGCTCATAAACCAACAATAACTCATTTCCTTCAACACAACATCCAAATAGTTTTACAAGATTTGGGTGTTACAAACCAGAAATCAGGCCTATCTCATTCACAAACTCTCGATTTCCTTGCCTTGATTTGGAAGAAAGTTGCTTCACGGCAACAACAGAATGGTCGATAGTTGGCCCCCGCTTTGAGTAATTATTATATGTACACATTCATATCTACAATCTTATGCTAAATGCTGAGTTATGTGATTAAATAGCTTAAAACTGACTAATCAAGGGTTAGTAATAAAATCCAACATAAAATTACTGAATTAAACAATCTAAGGTAAATAAATAAATAAATCATCAAAATATAAATTTTAAAGGGTAAAATTTGAATTATGTTTTTCTTTTTTGGAACCTGGACGCTAGTTGATAAGTTGCATAATTTGAGTGTTTTTATGTTAGTTTGGTTAATTTCTCATTTGTTTTCTTTGTTTTGATGTTAGTTTTTCTTAAGTTTAAGATATGAATGGTCAGTTATTGATTTGGATAGCTTTTGTGTTTTTCAGGCTTTGATTAAGTAGAATGGAGAACTGGAATGAAATTGGGACGTAAGGCTTGAAGAAGTTGAGATTATCTAACATTCTTGAAGGCCACAGCCATGCCTTGGTGGTTCACCATGGTCATGGTGGTGGAATTAAGATACAACTAAGAGGACAGAGAGCACCATGGCCTAGGCCATGGTGACTTAAATTTGGCCACAACCAGGGCCGTGGTAGAAACTATTAGGGCATTTTTGTCAATTTTTCTTTCCTTTTTCACCTAGGACTCTTTTGGGTATTTAAGTATAATTGAAATTAGTTGTCAGGAACAAATTTTACATATTTTGGAGAGGTGAAAACGCATTCTTGGGGCTTGAAGACTGAAGATCATATTTAAGAGTTTGATTTTTGTTTATTTTCAAGTCTGAATATGTTTCTTTCTTCTTTGTTCTTAGGATGAAGTAAATCTCTTTTGTTAGGGGAAGATGGAACCCTAATTATTTTTTGAACAATTTTTATTCTTAATATCAGATTTATGTTTATGAATCTATGCAAGAGTTTAGGTTTAATGTTTTATGAATGTTGGATTAATTCAATTACCTTGATGATGTTTCAAATAAAGAACTTAGGGTTTATTGCTTAATTCATATGCATAATTGTTTTATTGGAATAGCACTGCACAACATATTAAAATTGGAAGTAATCAAATAGAGATTCTAGAATTAATTTGTGGTCCACCTAATTCATAACCGAATAGGGCAAATTAGTTGTAAGAGATTGATGAATTTATGTTTCTTAATTTCAGAGTAACTGAATATGAATCTTTATAAAATTGAATATTGTGCCTGAATAAGGATAATTGGCCTTAGAAGAACCCTACCAATTCATAGCACAAACAGGTATTAAGAGTAGTTGTCAAGCATAATTAGGGGGAAATATGTACCCTAACTTCATTAATACTGCAAAGTTCTTCACATTATTTATTTGTTTAGTTTAGTTATTTTTAATCCGTTAGTTTTACACACTAAAATTTTGTTTTCTCAAATAACGTATAGGTAGTTTTAGGTAATTATAAATACTTGCTTTGATCTCTATGGGATGTTACTTAAACTCATCACTTTATTACTTGATCACAACTAGTGCACTTGCTAAGGTTGATTTAGTCGCATCAGTAGTTTCACCCCTGACGATAATGACAATGAAAAATAAGATGAACTTATAGTATACTACATTGACATAACATGTTCAAGCACGGGGTAATTTTAAATATCCCTAGATTGAATAAAACATAATAAATGCACCTAGTTTGAGAATGCATGGGCTTGCTGAAAAATACACTAACACACAAATAATATTACAAAACATCTTCAAACCAAGCTGAAGAAGCATCTTCAATCATGGAATTTTATGTTAGACAGCCTTAAAGGACAGAAAATCCATAATTATCTAGTTCATCTTACGTAAATTAAACTCTAGAACCATTATGTAAAACCTAAAACTCCCACTAGGGTTTAGAGATAAGGAAACAAAATTGAGTCGACAGAGATCCTTCGTTGATGTAAGGTTTCTTGTGCACTCTGAATTGATAGAGTAGAGATCATGTGTAGATGTAGTGGAAGATCCAACCCACGTTTTATCTAAAGAAAAGTTCGGAGCGACTGAGTTTCATCTTGAATATTCTGGTCAAGTTATTGTAATTGGAAATCACTGCCATAAATGCTAGGATCTGAGATCACTTCTTGAATGATGGTTTGTGATTCAAGCATACTAATCGCCTCTAACATAGTAGGCCTCAATGTTGGAGATGCATTACAGCATAACAAAGCCACTTGTACCATTCTTTTAGCCTCTTCTTTGTCAAACTTATGCTCCAACTTTGGATCCAATATCTCCATCAAGTTTCCTTTCTGTTGCAAATTAAAGGTCTGTAACCATCCAAGCCAAAAGCGAAAAAAAAATATTTAGAAACCATGCATAGCAACAAGCATATATTCACATGAAACTTACCCAATCAAGAAGGCAAACACATCCATTTTGTGCCCTGTAACTTGCATTGCTTCTCCCACAAACAATTTCCAAAGCAACCACCCCAAAGCTATAAACGTCTGCTTTTACTGTGAGGTAACCCCATAGTGCATATTCTAGAGCCATATAGCCTCTGGAATCAATCAAAATGTCAAAAACTTAAACCTTCACACTACATTATAAATTTTGAGATCCGAAATCATGTTCTCCAATAGTGTAGCTCACATAGTTCCAGCAACTCTAGTGCTAATATGGGTGTTCTCCTCTTCTTTAAGGTTAGCTAATCCAAAGTCTAACATCTTAGCATTTAATTCCCAGTCAAGTAGTACATTTGTAGCTTTTATGTCTATGTGAACTATCCTGAGTGTTGATTCTTCATGGAGAAATGCTAGACCTCTAGCGATTCCAACACATTTTTTGCCTTGTTGCCCAGTCCAATTTCAAGGTACTTGCCCCTGAACCTATTAACAATCCAATTAACCAATCAAGAAATGAATTAACAGAAAGCACTTCTTTATGCAAAAGCAATTCAAAAATCAAAACAAACATCACCGTGCTTACCAAAAAGTGCATGTACAAGACAATTATTTTCCATGTCCTCATAAACCAACAATAACTCATTTCCTTCAACACAACATCCAAAGAGTTTTACAAGATTTGGGTGCTGCAAACCAGAAATCAGGCCTATCTCATTGACAAACTCTCGATTTCCTTGCTTTGATTTGGAAGAAAGTTGCTTCACAACAACAACAGTACCGTCTGATAGTTGGCCCTGCTTTGAGTAAACAATCTAAGCTAAAATAGCAGTATTAAATTAACAAAATACCCTTAAGAGGGAAGATATATAATAAGTGTCTTACTTCCACATATTATTCAAAATACAACGTTTGAACTTATTAGAGAAATTTTTAAACGGGGTTGAGAAAAGAAACTAAGACGAGGTTGATCTTTTGCTTGTTAATTGTTGAAGGACATTGTCTTTTCGTTTGCTGATATTTTGAGTAAGCTATATATATATATATATATATATATATATATATATATATGTCCCCTTGACTAGGTGTGCTTCTTCTTGCATTAGTCAAAAATAAAATACAAAATATTTAGATTTTTCATCAACCACGTCAAAAGTCACCCAGTAAATTCCCTCACAATTAATTATGAGTACAAACCACTTGATTTGGGAGATGTCTTTTACATCATGTAGAAAAACCACTCAAAAGATCGGAAACTATCTTACTTGTGAATACAAGCCATACTTACGTTGGTTTTTGGCTTTAGAGTTGGATGTCTTGTTTAGGTTGGTTTCTTTTTTTTCTTTATCTGCGACTTATTGTGGGAAAAAAAAAAAAAGGGTAATATTTTTTTGTTGAAGGCAATTTTACCCTTCTAAGGTTAGTGAATGGCAAATTAGAGTTACTAATGATATTTGCTACTAGATGTGGTGAAACAATATATAATTCCATTTTTCATCTCATATACTCGTATGTCTTTCCACGGGATTAGATGAAGTCATATAACAAAACTAAGTGCATTGAAATTGTTTCTCCGTTCGTAGTATGTAACCAGTAGACAGAGGACAAAAGAATATGACCTGAAATAGTTGTTATTATTATTTTTAACTAAAGGACCAGAAGTTGTAACACTAGCAGCTCACTTTGGAGGAAGACTGATTAAAAAAAGCATGACTTACCACGACATACAGAAATAGCAGATATGAGGGGACCATAATTCCCAGAACTTGGAATATATACAGTCCCTTTCCCAGCCCAATACAAGCGGATTTCCAGGGTATTGTTTGCCACTGTGGCGTTAAATCGTTTTATGATCAGTTTACCAGTTCCATTTGCATCTTCTTGATATTAAAATCTTTCTGCTCTAACCTTCCCTGGAACAGAGTTATCAAATCAGAAGTTTCTACTTCCTAAAAAGACTAGTAGCAATGATCTCTTCCCAAAATGTAATTGATTACCTGAACATAAATATCGAATATACGTCTTCCAACTCTATTATATAGTTCGTCATCATTGAATGATATTTCCGCAAAGTGGAGATTTACCGTGTAATTTCCATTTTCCAAACAATATCCATTATAGGTGAGAACAAAGAGGAGATGCACGTGCTGTAGAGTACAACTCAGGAAAATTCATAAATGATGTATGGTTTGTTGATAAAGTATAACCATTGTCGTTTCCTCCACCATCATCCATGAAGTCTCCAGTACTGATGAATCCCCAATTGGTTCCACTACGATAATTTAAAGTAGGTCCATATCCAGCAAATCAATCACCTTCATACTTAGTATTCTTGATGGTTACATCCTGTCCTCCACAGTTAATATGAAGTGATTGATAATCTACCACAAGGATCATTAAAATTTAAAGCGTTAATATGAATAAGATCATTATCATTTTGCAAACGAGAGGATCAATACCATTTTGTTCAGCTTGACTATCTTAATTAATTCCAATACAGATGCAACAAGTTGTTTTCTGTTGCCAGAATATGGTGAGTGTTCTTTGAAAGAGTTTGTCAACTCTTTATCAAGCACAGCGGAATGGTTTTGGATGGGTCTTACTCTAATTTTCTTGATGATCATAAAACAACAAAATTTGCAAAATTCTTTGTAAGCAAGACAGTACTACCATCATTCATCTCAATAGACTCATCATTGTTAAGGACATTTAACTCAACATCATGTTTAAGAGCTAGACCTTTACCTGACTTGGGTGTCTTCCACCTTTTAAGACGCAGTTCATACATTTCAAGAGAACCAATAAGCTCATCAAGGTCAATTGCGTCCATGTCTCTGCACTCTTCAATTGAAGTAGCCTTGGACAAAAATCTTCTTGGAAGTGAGCAAAGAACCTTTCAGAGTTAGAATATGTTTTGCTTGAAGCAGAACACCCATTTGAAACATCACATATTCTACCATGGAATTCAGTTATGGTTTCATCCTCATGCATGGTCAAGTTTTCAAAGTCAATAACAAGTCTCCTAAGTTGGGTCTTTTTAACACTATCAGAACCCTCATTCTTAACCACAATTTATTCCATGCATCCTTGGAAATTTCACAATTAGCAATAGTTTTCATTTGGTCCAATGAACCAGCATTGAACATTGCATGGATGGCCTTGGAATTGAAGTTAGCTAGATCTAATCCATCCTTGGTCCACAACTCACCAGGTTTAGGCTTTGCTCCTTTAGTATCAACAGCAGTCGGTTCCTTCCGGCCTTTAACAACAGCATTGTTTTAAAAGCCGGACCGGACTGGCCAATCCAACCAATTGGACCGGGAACCGGTCACGTGTCCGGTTCGGGTTAATCTTAAAACCGTTATAAGCAATGGACCGCATTAAACCGTTAAAAAACCGGATCTTTTCAGCAAACCGTCGGTCCAATTAAAAATCCCTAAACCTAATACCCGCAGCCTTCTTCTCATCGCGTTCACTTCATCTCTCTCAGTTTCTTATGAAAATCTCAGTTTCTTACGCAAATTTCTTAGCTTCTTCTCTCTTCTCTGCAAAATTTTTTTAGCTTCGAGTGGAGTTGTCTATTCTCTGTGAAGATTTCTCTCTAAAATCCCACCCAAATCGCATCTAAACTCTCTGAAATTGTCCTCGCTCGCCAGAAATCGATGACATCTTCCTCCCTCGTCGGAAATCGATGACGACAGCTTCGTCCCTCGCTGAAAATCGACGGTGACAACTCCATTAATTGACGTTTAGACTTGGTTATTGGAAATTAATCACATCTAGATCTTACTCTTCCCGAAGGAGGTGAAAAAACTTGCATCCTAAAGAAGGTAAAGTCTCTAGAATGGGTATTTGATCATTATTTGTTCAGGACAAACTCATCATTGATCCATTATCTGTACTTTTTAATTGTGAATTTCCAATTTGAAATATTGTTAGATAATGATGTTGGTATACAGATAGTGGATGGTTGTATCGTGTATGTATAACTGAAGTTTAGACTTGGTTATTGGAAATTATATATGAACATGTTTTTATGACCAATAACTATTATTCCATCTGTCCCACAATTTTAGTCCGTTAACAAGTTGTAGTATTCTATATTATTAATTTAGATTCTTGTTTGTCATTTTCACCCTTAGGTTTTGTCATCAACTTAGCTTTATCTTGATCTGAATTGTATCAAAACATAGTAGTAATAAAATAGATTGCAGCATGCATATCAAGTTTTTGATGGCCAATCAATTGTTTGAACTCTAGCAAGATTGATATTGCATATTGAAATGTCATTTCTGGATTATACTTATTTCAGAGGAAATAATTATATGTTGAGTTACTTATTCTGACATTAAACTTAAGAGTGGTTTCACTACTAATAAATTAAAAAGTTGAGGAAAAATAGAAAAATATTTGCAGAAGATGTGTGTTGATCAATATCAAGTGTGACAATACAGGTGGATAGTGTTTATTGCTTCCCCTTTCTTGTCCATATTACTTTTATCAAGCCTATTTCAGTATAACTATATTGATATGCTTCTATTTTTAAAAATATGCTGCTGTCATCAATCATGATGTGTGATGACATCATCGGTCCAACCAGTTGAACCGGTTGAACCATGACCCGGCCATCAGAGCAGGTTGCTCGCCAGTCCAGTTTTTAAAATAATGAACAACAGCAATCCAAACTCTCTCATCTAAAGATTTAAAAATTGCTCTCATCCTAGGTTTCCAATTTGAGTAATCAAGGAAGAAAAGTCAGTTTAACCGAAAAACAGAACACAAAATGTGAGCTCATCCGAGCAAGTGTAACACATAAAAAGTAGATCAAACAAAGAATCAAACACCAGGCAATCGATCTGAAGAAAATTATCAGATCCTGCTTTGATATCAATTGAAAGAGTTTGTCAACTCTTTTTCAAACACAGAGCAATGGTTATGGATGGGTGTTACACTAATTTTCTTGATGATCATTAAACAACCAAAATATCAATCAACCATGAACATGAAAGAAAAGCATACAAAAAGATATATGGTTCGGCTAAAACCACTTTTAGCCTACGTCTATGGGACTTAGTCCAGATCGAAGCTAATCCACTATAACACAAACCATTACAAGACAATCTAGAGTTGAATTTAGATACAACAAAGTTAAACTCCCTATTCTACGATACATTAAACTTCACTCTCTGATTTCTTTAAGGTCCCTCCACGATCAGCTTCCTCCAAAAATCCTCCTGGACAGCTTGAACTCCCCTCAAGCTTCAATGGTTGAAGCTTCCCTTCAACTCCTTAGCTTAACTCTCTTTAAGCTCACAAACAATATGAGGAACCAAGTACCTACACTCAAAGATCAACAAAGTGATTGATAAAGATAAATCACAATCAAAGAGAACCTGAATAAATTGTACTCAGAAAATTTCAAAGCATCAATGGAAGTTTAGCAAATCAGGTCTAAAGAAACGGCAAGGAAAAAGATGTCTTTATAAAGCCTTGCCCAAAATCATCTCCACCGTACAAGCCACTTTTCAATAAGGAGCCTTGGATCACTCTTTTGAAAGAGTTACATTGGTAAAGAGATGAGGCAATGCAAATATCATGCATAAAATGAAACATTAAAATCAATAAAGAAAAGTGTCACCTATACTGGGAAACGGAATGTTTGCACATCAGAGAAATGTGTCCACATAATCTGTTCATTCACAATCAATAGAAACATAGAATATGTGTGCACATTCACAGGATATTATCACATGTGCAAACTAACATAGAATTCACAATTGCACTAAGGAACAAATAAGCACACAAAGTTCATAAGTCGACAATAAGACTTTACAAAAATATATGAAGTCCTAGAAGATTCTGGAAAATATATTCCAAACTTAGATTATAAATCAGAAAAAATTTAAGTAATTGCAGAATTTTTATCCCAGGAAATTTTGCTCACATTTTTGAGAGCTGCAATATTCATCGGAGCATGAAAGTCCACTTCTAGTTAACATGAGCATCTAAAAATGTTAGTGCAACAGGCAAAGAGGCATGTATATATAGTATATTTAAATATTACCCCAGTCCAGTAAATACTTAAAACTAATGGTTGACCATAAATAGAAGGAGAGAATACTCTTACGTGTGGTTCTTCCATGAAAAGTTTCGGTATAAGTTTAATTTACTGTTTAAAAGGTTAAAATTTAAGGGTGATTTAAGGAAATCAAATCAAAATTATGATCAGTTTTTTATTATTTTTTTTTACCTGCTTCTGTACACATGGTTAGTGGTGTAAAGTTATTGTAGGAAAGATCACTGCAAACAATGGACCAAGAAGGAAATCACATATTAGCTCTCAAATTATTAGCAAATTATAAGCGTATAAAGAGGATATAATTACAAGAATAAGAAGAAAAAAAATACAAATAGTGACATTCACTTGAGGAGAAACGTTAAAAGGGCCCAAAGTTGATGATCTTGCTGAGTGGATGGGACAATATAAAATATAGAAGGGACCTTCTACACCGTAGAAACAAAGAAGAAAAAGTACATCCGGGGTATAAATGTGAAAATTTACCAGAAAAAAAGGGCAGAAAAACTTTGAATATGCAGAAGGCATCAAATTTCAGAAGATTTTTAAGAAGATGTGGTTGATTAGTGAGCTTCAGATTCAAAACTATTAGAACTGGATTTCCTAGTAAAATAGATTATACAGATAATAACCAGAAGAGTTATAACAGGGTCTGACGTCAGAGCACATATGAAAAGTAGTAAGGTTGAAATTAGCTTTCTGCCACATTTGTAAGCTTTAAATACTGAAAAAATAAAACAAAACAAAACAAAGCATTGATGTATCAACACATAATAGATGTTATTGTCAGGAGATTACATAGCGGAAAACATACTTTCGAGATAAATAATATAGAAATAAAATCACATCACACAAAGAGACATGATATTTACGTAGTTCGGCATAACCCGTCTACATCCACGGATGAAAGAAATTCACCGTAGTTTCATGAACACAATATACAAGAATACACACCACTATAAACTTGGTGCATATAATAGGGTAGAAAAAATCCTAGTTTCTAACCACACTCAACCCAATACCTAAAGAGGAAACAATACCAGTTTTTAAGACACTCTCCTCGAGGTATTTAATAACCCTTACATCAAATGCCATGTGTTCTCACATTCTCTCAGAACCTTAAGTTGGTTCTCACCCTTATATTTATAGGTAGAATATGGGATATTCTTTTTCTGATAAGATTCATATTTCAATTCTTAATAGGACTCCTAAATTATATTCATATTTACAATTGTATTCTTTATAAAATAGTTTTCCTAAAGACATACAATTTCACATGGTAACAAATAGGAAAGCGAGCCATAATATCCCAACAATCTCCACCTTGACGAGTTTTCCATCACAGAGATGAACGTGAGAGTTTTCCATCATAGTGATGAACACGACGAAGATAGCGCTCCACCATCACGGCATCCAAGTCACAAAGTAACCATGTCAAGTTCTGCGAGCATTCAAGTCGCACCGTAACCATGCCAAATTTTGCCGCCAAGATTTTAGAATCACTCCACCTACAACTTAAATCTGTTATAGTCTGTCTCTTATGTACATCTACCATCTCAAAAAAATTCATCTCCTAGGTCACAACTTGAAGATTTGATACCACTTGTCAAAAGATCATGCAGCGAAAAACATACTTTCGAGATAAATAACATAGGAATACAATCACATTACATAAAAAGACACGATATTTATGTGATTCGGCATAACCCGCTTACATCCATGGATGAAAGAAATCTATTATAGTTCCATGAACACGATATACAAGAATACACAACACCATAAATTTGGTAAATAAAACAGAGTAGAAACAATCCTAGTTTCTAAGCACGCTCAACCCAGTACCTGGAGCGGAAACAATCTCAGTTTCTAAGACACTCTCCCCATGGTGTTTAATAACTCTTACATCAAATACCTTATGTTCTCACATTCTCTCATAACTTTAAATTGGTTCTCTCCTCCTATATTTATAGGTAGTATATGACATATTATTTTCCTAATAGGATTCATATTCCAATTACTAATAAGACTCATAAATTATATTCTTATTTACAATTGTATTCTTTATTAAATAGCTTTTCTAAAGACATACGATTTTACATGGGAACAAATAGGAAAGCAAGTCACAATATCCCAGCAGTTATATGCAAAGCTTTTTCATTTTTTGAGTGAACGATAATACATGCCTCACTATTTTTTACTTCAATTACAACTACGTATTCTAATTTCTGAAATACATATTATCTTCCCAACCATCCCAGGAAATTACTCTAAATTCTTACAATAGTGCCATTTCTAATTCTCTCTATATATAATAAATAAATAAAAAACAAAAGGAAATAAGTAAAGGAAACATAATCCTGAGGGAACACTAAGAAACACACAAGAAGGTGACAGAAACTACAATGGCTTCCACCTCATTCTCTATCTTCCTCTCCATCTTCTTCTACAACCTTCACAGCTTCTACCTAAAAGAAACTCCCACAAGTGAAATGACTCTTGTTTCCCGTCACATTATATGATCTACTATGATTTTTCAGATATGAAGCCCAGTTAATAATTGTTGGTACTTAATTTTTACTTTGACATTTGAATCAGAATAATTTGGTTTTGTCGTTTTAATTTGTTTCACTATATATTGGATAGAGTTTGGATTTGTTGGTCTCTAGTATTCTTCATCCACCTGAAAACATTTTTTTTTTCCCCATAAAATAGATGACATTTGCTAATTAAAACTGGTCATTGGACTTTTTTCAACCGAGTAATTCATAATAAATTACTATTAATGATTATTATCAACAGTACAATAAAAGTATAAATGTTGACTGATTCCTTGATAAAAACAACTCAACAAATGTGCGAATTACGTCATCATTTCTATTATTCTTAACTCTCATTTATAATTTTGGGTTGTAATGAGTAATATGAAAACAGTAAAGATGACAACATCAATGTAATCCATAGTTTGACAGTTTTACTATTAATTCCTCCATTATTCAACTTTCAATCAGTGTTATTTCAAAAAACAAAAATACTAATTGAGAATGATCTTAATGCTACCGCATTAGGTCATTGATGGTCCATCACATTGACACTGACTTCATACTCATTTTTTCCGGATAAGTATCTAAGAGAATGACTAAGGGTATCTTGTTTTACTAGAGAACAAATATGGATCCAATTAGAAACAGATAATATCCAACCATCGGTGGATAAACATAATAAGGTCTATTTGTCATAGAATAATATAATCATGTTGGTTATAATGAAAATACCAATCCTGGAGCTCTCAAATGATGGTCTTGCAGCGTCAGATGTCATCCTAGGTCAACATGGGGCCATAAGAATCACTTCAAAGTAACTTATGCTAAAACAAACTTGCCAAGACAGCTTTACCAGCAATTTGAGCCATAAATTTAGAAAGAAAACATTCTGTATACAAGAAGACTCAAACAAAAGCACATGATCCTATGAACTTAATGTAATTCCTTCCATTATATGTATATCATCTTACAATACTTGGGGTTTGAGCACATGTATATGTTGAAGCGTAAGTTGGAAAGGAAACAGTAAAAAGTTCTCAAGAGTTCACAAAACATTTAACCTAATGAGGGAGACCCATTAAGTTTTCAACCATTTCGGCAAAAATCATGGCATAAGACACATATAAATGTACCAATTATGGATAGGCAGAGACTCAGTGTCCATTTATCCTTCCTGTGCATGCCCTATACTTTGGTCTTTTATCCTCATTGAGCATTAATGTGACCTAATGCATTAAATAGAATAACTGCAATTGTGTATAGAAGACAAACAAGCTCTTAAGAGATAAAAACTCTCTTAGAGTATAAAGTCAAAGAGCCATCCAACTGATCAGTGAATGCCCAAACTTAAGTAAAGAAGAAAATAAAAAAGGCATGATATACTTAAATACGCTGATCATTTTATAGGCCATGCATTATGAATAGAAGGGAGAAACGAATAGAGGAAGAGTCATGATAAAAAACAGAGCCAAAAAGCAGATGACTGGGCAATGACTTCAGTAGAAGACAAAGAGCAATTCAAAAAGCCTGTTTGTTTATTACCATGATTGCCCTTCAGCCTCTCATATAAAGCCCTGTCCCAATTCAAAAAACACGAAAATAATAGTCATGTGCAACATAACACCCAAAGAAAATTAAATCATAATCAATAATATAGCAAACAACTCACATTATATAAACGGTTACGGCTGATGCTGTCAATTCTTACATATTAAGAATTCTTTCAAAATTCTCTCTCAGTACAAAGGTATAGCTTTCATACCCGAACAAGTTCTCATCTGTTTGTATATAAATTGCTTGCCCTTCGGGTAGAATATTCACCTTTGTCGAGAGCATCTTCAAAGCATCTCTATTTGATTCAAGCACCTTCAATACACCATTAAACAAATTCAGAATTCAAATGTATGTAAAGATCATACCTCACTCTCATTGCTCTGAATTCTTCTACTGAAAGTTTTGTCTCCATTCTTTTCAAGCACCATCAATACACCATTGAACTAGTTAAGAATTCAAATGTAAAAGGAAAAAGGAAAAAAACTCTATCAGCATCTAATTCATAACTCAAATCAAGTATTCAGCTAATGACCATAACAAAATCTTTAGTGAACAAGGTACGATACTATATGATTACGCAATACCAAAAAGAGCACGAAGCTCTCGGCGGGCGATTCGAGTCTGAGTCATATACACCCTTCAACCATTAAACTAATTCATAACTCAAATCAAGTATCCAGCCAAATCACCATACCAAAATACCAAAGCACACAGTACCAGTACTATAATTTCATAATTCAGAATCAGTATACACCCTTTAATAAAATCAAGTATCCAGCCAAATCAACACACCAACACTCAGTACCAGTACTATAAGTTCAGAATTCAGAATCAGTATACACCCTTCAATTCATAACTCAAAGGTACCAGTACTACCAAAAAAGAGAGAGCACCAAGCTTTCGACAGATATTTCAGAATACATAATCAGTATTTTGGTATGGTGATTGGCTGTGTACTTGATTTGAGTTATGAATTAGATGCTTATAGTATTTGTATTGAATTCTGAATTCTGATAATGTGGTGTATCTTGATTCAGGTCGAACTTATAGGTCCCGAGTGCTTTGGTATTTTGGTATGGTGATTTGGTGGATACTTGATTTGAGTTATGAATGAAGAATATCTCGATTCTGATTGCTGAACTTATAGTCTAGTCTTGAGTGTTGGTATGGTGATTTGGCTGGATACTTTATTTGAGTTATGAATTAGTTTAATGGTGTATTGAAGCGATACTGATGAGTATGATTCAGTGTATTATGAAACTTATAGTATGAGCGCTTGCATCAGCTTGATTCGCAGACAGTAGATACGACTCAATTATGAAATTATAGTATCGGGTATCGAGCTTTGGTATTTTGGTATGGTGATTTGGCTGGATACTTTATTTGAGTTATGAATTAGTTTAATAGTTGAAGGGTGTATACTGACCTCGTATTCGATATACCCGCCAAAGCTTCGGTGTCTCTTTTTTGGTAAGATCGGTACCTTGTTCGAGTTATGAATTGAAGGGCGGGTGTATACCGATTCAGTATCAAATATCGCCAAAGCTTCGGTGCTCTCTTTTTTGGTAGTACTGGTACCTTTGAGTTATGAATTGAACGGTATATACTGATTCTAAATTCTGAACTTATAGTACTGGTACTGAGTGTTGGTGTGGTGATTTGGCTGGATACTTGATTTTATTGAAGGGTGTATACTGATTCTGAATTATGAAATTATAGTACTGGTACTGTGTGCTTTGGTATTTTGGTATGGTGATTTGGCTGGATACTTGATTTGAGTTATGAATTAGTTTAATGGTTGAAGGGTGTATACTGATTCTGTATTCTGAAATACCTGCCGAGAGCTTGGTGCTCTCTCTTTTTTGGTATTGCAAAATCATATAGTACTGGTACCTTGTTGCAGCATTTTGTTATGGTCATTGGCTGAATACTTGATTTGGGTTATGAATTAGATGCTAATAGAGTTTTTTTCCTTTTTCCTTTTACATTTGAATTCTTAACTAGTTCAATGGTGTATTGATGGTGCTTGAAAAGAATGGAGACAAAACTTTCAGTAGAAGAATTCAGAGCAATGAGAGTGAGATATGATCTTTACATACATTTGAATTTTGAATTTGTTTAATGGTGTATTGAAGGTGCTTGAATCAAATAGAGATGCTTTGAAGATGCTCTCGACAAAGGTGAATATTCTACCCGAAGGGCAAGCAATTTATGTACAAACAGATGGGAACTTGTTCGGGTATGAAAGCTATACCTTTGTACTGAAAGAGGATTTTGAAAGAATTCTTAATATGAAAGAGTTGACAGCATCAGCCGTCACCGTTTATATAATGTGAGTTGTTTGCTATATTATTGATTATGATTTAATTTTCTTTGGGTGTTATGTTGCACATGACTATTATTTTCGTATTTTTTAAATTGGGACAGGGCTTTATATGAGAGGCTGAAGGGCAATCATGGGGGTGTTTGTCTAAGCTTATAAGCTGGTCAAACTAGCTTATAAGCTCTAAAATTAAGCTGACATGTTTGTTTATAACTGTTTTTAGCTTATAAGTTAAGCTTATAAGCAAAAAAAAATAAGTTGAGGGGGAGGTACTTTTTTTTTTTTTTTTGCTTATAAATACTCTGCTTATAAATTAGTTTGACCAAGTATATTACCACATTATTCTTATTTAATTTTAAAATTCTATAGTATACCCTTATTTAATGTAATACACTTTTTAGTCATTTTATAATAAAATATACTTATAAGCCACATTTTACCAAACACATCAACTACGTATCAGTCATTTATAAGTACTTTAACTAAACACGTAATTGCTTAAAATTTCAAATGCTTATAAGCTAAAATTAGCTTATAAACATTGTTGCTTATAAGTTAATTTTCATAAGCTCGGACAAACACCCCCTAAGCCAAGGTATTAGTATTTCCAGTCATGAGACACAACCATAAAGCTTGATCCAATGCACTGAAACTAGGCCAAACTATTGTAGAATTAATTCTACAGATTCGCTACGTTGTTATTTGAGTAAGGCAAACTATGTTGTGGACAGCTTGTTCACTCTTCTGTGATTGATTTTTCAATGAATGATATTGTTACAATTTCTTTCTATAAACACACACACACACACACACACACACACACACACATAAAACACAAAGTAAATGACGATATGTGCAAAGATAATCTGAGAATTTACTATTAATTATTTGATCGTCTGAATTGAAACCTGACAAAAATAGTTCGAACTAAAAACAAAATATTTGTATGACAATTAGAAATCAAGCATCCAAATATGGAATCCAAGCTCTAAGTTTAGGAACATACATATAGTTTCCTGTGCTGGTCAGGAATGAATCTGGTATGTTTCCAGTCAACATGTTGTCACTCAGGAAGCTGATAAGAAGCCACATGATACAATTTAATATAAGATAATACTTCATGGTAAAGATGCAACAAGTCCATTTGAAAATACAAGACTTTAATATATCATATCTTACATGAAATTTGGGTGTACTTCTGTTTCTGTGCTACTGATTTCTCCTTCCAACTTGTTAAAGGTCAAATCACTCTATCGAAATCATAGGAAGATGAACATATAGTCAAAATATGTTGGCAAAAGAAACCTTACATCATTAATCATTAAGTATCCTAGAAATAGTAGCAAACTTCAAATGCAAAAAGCAAAACATAGTGCAGAAAAGCATGTGGACATAAATACATACTCAAATCCCAGAGTTACAAGAAACACTCTCCATGTTAGTCCTATAAACTCTTGGGAAAGGAAATCAAACTTGCAGAATACCATTAAAACTCAGTAAGGATGATATGCATCCAAACCTTATCTCTTCTAGTTACCATCATTTAATTGATTCTTAAGTTAACATTTCAGCATCTTCATTTGCGCCTCCATGTGCAAATATGCTGAAAGAATGACCATCCCTTGCATCAGCAACAATCATATTGCTTTCTTTACAATTTATTGATCATGGTTATTCCACATCTACATAAAGCCAACAATGATGTGGCAAATACCCAAACACAATGCATGGACATACTTTTAGATAGAGAATTTCCAAGCCCAAGTAACTTTCTGTCCTTTTAGAATGCAACAAACATCTGCATATATAAGACTTTCTTTCATATGGATCAGCCCTTATGTTTGTATCTAAAATGTAGAAACCAGCAGTCAACCACCATGCAACTTATCATATTATTTGGGGCTAAATGAAAGTTTTCTTTATCCCATATTTAAGCGAAACATGCGACAATCATGGGGTTATTCATTACCATGTAAGATTCAAGTCTTCTTTAGTTAGTCTATGTTCTCCTAGATCTAATGTGACCGTACACGGTCCTTATATTTCTCTAATCAATATACCATGCAAAGTTAAAAACATAATATATATAAAGCAATGAATGTAACAGATGTAAAGAGATCAATATAGTTTAGGCTGACAGTACATGCAGGTTGATCATTTCCCAAATTTCTGTAGAGATAGATCCAGACGTATTCAAGTTTCTCAAAACCCTAACGATACATTTGATATAATTTAATGGCTCTAATTGCACATGCTTTTGTATTAAGAGTAAAAATATTAATAATTTTGGAAACAGATAACTAATTAGAAACTATAAACATACATGTATTTAATGTTCTTGTTGCTCAAATTTGGAAATTTGAACTTTGGCCCGTTCATATCACTGCTTCTCTAGTTTATAGAGAAGATAACATTAACTACAATGGAACATTCAAATCCTAACAATCAAATAGATGAGAGACAAATGGCAAAGAGTTGAAGAAGATCCTTCTACTCACAGGTCACTCAAATTTCCTGAACCAAAAAGGGAATGAGGAATAGGTCCTTCCAGTCCACTTGAATGCATTTCTCTTCAATATTTCAACAAAACAAAAGGGAGAGCAACAAAGCTGTAAGTCAGGATCCGCCATAAAGATAAATTCTGTAACAGAATAACATGTAACAGATAATGTCCTTACAGCCTATGGAGACAAGTCCATCCCCCAATAAATTATGGTATAGTGCCAGCAAAGTTATTATCACTTATTCTACTGCCGACAACAAAGTGAAAGGTATATTGTTAATATTAAACCATCTAGATGAGAAGAGAAACCATACGAGAGTACTTACAAATCTTTCAAGTTTTCCTAGTTACCTAGCAAAGTTTCCAGAAAAACAATTGGCAGAAAGTATCCTGAAATTATAAATCGGGCACCAAACCACAGTAAACATATGTCTCTTCTTAAAATTCTATTATATTGGACACATATTATACTTTCAATATTAAGAATCATGATATCATACAAAGTAGTTAATTGGACCAAATAGCCAAGCTCCTTAGGGATAGTCCCATAAAACCGGTTCTCATCAAGGCACCTAATTTTGTTTTTATGAAAGAAAAAATGATTAGCATAAACAAGAATAGCATTTCAATTACTAGAAAAGGAGAAGCATTGAGATTTTAAAGATTGAACCGTACAAGCCACTGAGATTATTAAATGATCCCTACTCAGTGGGAATTTCCCCTCTTAAGCGGTTGGAAGTAAGACCAGTGCATAAGAATGTTTGTTGATGATAAACAAGTGATCCTTGATTATAAGTTTCGAAGAAGACCAAAAGAGATAAGTGTACTTACATTTTATTCAAATGCTGCATGGAAGCCCATTGCTTCGGAAGTGTCCCATTAAGGTAATTGCAGGAAAGATCACTATTAAGAAGAAGGAGATGAATAATTAAAATACCAATCAGACAAACATTCACAAAACCGCATGCCATGTGCTTTCCCTTAGTCCAAATCCCAGTAAATAAAGGTATATACCATTGAGGGTGATTTGGGGTATGGTTGACTCTTCTATTTACAGCACTACTCTTGTAAACATATTTTAAAGAAAAAGAACACAAATCAGTGTTTTGTTGCTTTCAACAAATATACAGTTTCATAGTTAAAATTGCGCAACCATCTTTTGAGCATAAAAATCAATTTTAAAGAAACAGAAAGTTGTTTCTAATAATAAAACAAATAATGAAATTAAATCAGAAAACTAAACAAATCCTTAATAATAGGGTCTAGACCTTTAAATTAGCAAGATGATATTAGTGCCCAAGTGAACTAAACATGAAAGTTGTTCTTTCATTTCTTCGAGAAATGGAAAATGGACCAGTTCTGTTGGAATCGTGCCTAGAAGACTCAAATATTTATCTAAAACCTGAAAAATATGAAATTTAACATCTATTAAACTCATAAAACCCTTTTTGATTATTTCTTTGTCTCAAAGAATTTATTTTTATGTTTATAATTGAATCTTGTTTACAATTTTGTGATAAAAATTTGTTAGAGAATAAGTCATAAAACTTGGTTATTTGTAATTTCGTGATTCAAGTGTGGAGTATTATTATAATCTTATAGTTAGTTATAAGTTCACATAACTACTTAAGTGGCTAAGTTAGATGTGAGAGTAAGTTGGAGACCTAACTTTGCTAAATTAACTAGTGAGAGAAATACGTTAAGGTTTTATTAACTTCGGATTACAATATTTCAAAATTTTAAAATTGTGAGGTTGAGTGATTAAAATCTAGAGTGTGAGAAACTAAGATTGTATCTTTGTTGTAAAGTCAATAACCTTTCATGAACGTAACCATTTTCGGTGAACCACGTAAAACTTTTGTGTGTTGTGTTGTGGTTGTTCATTTGCTTGTTATGTGTAATCTTTAAGTCATTTGTATCATTTTGGTTCGTTAAATTCATTTAAAAAGGTATAGAAGGCAATCTTTGTGTTTGTACACAAAATGTTCGACAAAAGTCTCAAATGAGCACAAGTGCACTCCAACATTGGTTTTGGGTATATCGTCGACAAAATCTTCATTTGAAATTTAAGTTTCTAATGATATATATGAGTTGTTCAAGAAGCCCCATTACAATTACAAATGCAATTCATTAAACTGAATTTAAAAATGAAAACAAAGAGAAAGTGAAAAAAGAAGAGAGGACTTACATGTTGTGATGTGAGAGTAATTGCCAAAAGGATTATGTTGGTGTGGGTTGTGGCATTACTTGCTTCTGGGTGGTAAGTGGGTATTGGGAGCATATATGATTGGCAAGGATCCTCTGCTGAATTCAAGTGTGTGAAGCCCATTTTTGCAGCCATTTGTTTAAGAACGATGACTGCATATAATCGGCGCTATATTTGAGGGGGAATGACTTGTACCTACCCAAAGTTTGCCATAATAACAAATGGCTACCTAAAAGGTTTAGAAATGACAAATAGTTAGGATTTCTGTTTGCTAAATGACAAAAATGCTAAAAA
The DNA here is from genome assembly GCA_026225825.1 of Pistacia integerrima. Classification (NCBI taxonomy): domain Eukaryota; kingdom Viridiplantae; phylum Streptophyta; class Magnoliopsida; order Sapindales; family Anacardiaceae; genus Pistacia; species Pistacia integerrima. Next base: position 7,416,580 of record CM047747.1, read on the forward strand.
AGACTGGAATGCCCTTAGATGTTTGTTATTTTTTTTTTATTAATTTATGACCAGTCAACTCATTCAATTACGTAAATACCCATACAATTATGGTGAATTACGATTATGCCATCAAGTTATTATACGTTAATGAAATGACCAGTTTGTCCCTATGAGTTTGTTAAAAAAAAAAAAAAAAAGACAATCAAATGACCAATTTGTCCCTGTTTTGGTAACAAAATTTCAAAGTGAAAGTATTCAAATAAAGCACCAGAATAAAATTGCTTATTTGTGGCTGAAGCAATGTGTAATGAGATTCTTCATGATTTCAAAGAAATCATTCATACATACAAAATAAAAAAATTTGTAATAAAATTCTTCCTAAGTTACAAATAAACAAAATCTATGAATTCATAAAATAAAATTTGTTTACATGGGAAGATTTACAAAAAAAGGCAAAAGCAATTTCCAAGATGCTAATGTTACCAACTCCTAAATACTGCATAAATCTTCAATTGTATTTGTTGAGTTACATTTTGACAATTTCCTTCATAGGCTTCGCCATTCTGATTTTCGGAAAAGTGCAGACTGACAAAAAGATACACCATGGTTTTCAATAAACAAACAAAAAGATGATCAGAAATTAGAAATATAGCTACATCAGATAAAATTAAGATTTACGAACAAAAACAAATAAAAACACAAAACAAATTTACTATTCACAACTACTGCCTACCCAAACAAATATGGAGAATCACAGGGCAAAGACTATAATCACAATGGCCAATTCACAACTCATACTATCTTAGGCTTCATAGCCAATTGTACCTAGACTAAATAAATTATTGAAAGCATTTTTCATAACTACAGCATACCATTAATCCATTAAGCTTTTTACACTATACAACCTATTCCTCTACATATATTAGCTGACACAGCATAATTTTAACATCAAAATTTAGCACTAGACCTTGTATTCTTTGTAGTATCTTTACAAAGGCACAAGGCCTCCAACGCAGCAAAACCAAAGAAGAGAATAAAAACAACTAACAAAAAATACTAAGTCTTCAAGCAGGACCACAAACTCAAGCACAAAACGCCAACAAAAAAAGAGCAATCATGCTCCAGCAAAAACTCTGCACCTGGAGAACTCACAGCAGCAGCAGCAAAAAAGGGCTAAAAACCCACACCAGCAGGATCAACACACCACCACAACAGACCGCCTCAAAAAGGACAACACACAAACAAAGCCAGCAAGAAGAGAACAACCACACTGGAGCAGCAACTTCACCAAACATACAGACTTACACCACCACATCAAACCAGCCACAAAAAAAAAAAAAAACAAAGTTTAAGCACTTCGACAACAACTAAAACCAGCAGCAACATCCTCGTGCAGAAAACCATCCCAACCAAGGAGAATAATCAACATGACTACTCTCCTCCAAGGCCTGGAAAGAAAAAAACCAAAAACCAAAATTCTCTATATGCCCACAACCACAACCAAACCATGAACAACCATCACTCCCCACACAGAAACATAGCAAAACAAAACTCGGCAGTCCAGAAAACAAAAAAAAATTGCCCCAGGCAGCCTACAATCTCAACAACCAGAAAGCAAAAAAACATAGATCAGTTCATCCATAAAAACAAAGGAAAAACAGAAATAAAAATGTGGACAACACCCCCAAACCTCCCAACCCCACAGAGAGAGAGAACAAACAGACCAGTCGTTCCAGGTTGAATTAGAGGCAACAGAGGATTAATTGAATCAAAATCAAATGAGATGAAATTACCTACCGTTAACCTTCGGTTTTCGTTGTTCGGTTGTAGTCGACGATTTATCTACCGTCAACCCGTAAACAACCCTACGTCATCAACTCTAGCTGTTGTTCCTTCAGCCCTAGTCCATTGTCGCCAATATCCTACGATTATTTTCCTCACTCGTCGTCGATCGTTTGTCCACCGCTATTTGCCGTCACCAACCTTCCCTCCTCCTCTCTCCGGATATTCCATATGACGTACACCAACAACGCCTTTTCTCTATTTTTTTTTTCAGTCGCCATAGACGGTTTTCCCATAGTCAAAGTACCGTTAATAACGCCGACGTTCGTTCAGTCGTCTTCCACCATTGTCGCTACCCAACGATCCTCTTCCTCAAACGTCGTCTATCATCTCCGTTTAGGGTTCGTTGCCGTTTAGTGAAATTCACTTCGCCACTATCGCTGGTTTTAACTCGTCCTCCACTGTCGTCGGTTTCCATTTCATTGGTAGTCATCGATGGTTTCCCGTTGATTTGGTCGAACTCCTTCAGAGACAAAGAACGAAGATCGGAAGAGGCAACAAACAAAAAGCCAAAAGACTTTTTTGTTTTCTCTTTTTTTTTAACTGACAAAGTCAACTGTTAGGGACACGTGTCAAACTCCTTACTTGAAATCATTCCACGGTCCTTTAAGAAACGGAAATCCTAACTGAGTATGACGGAAAATACCTGTTTATCATTTCCAAATCTTTTGGGTATTAATTTGTCTTTATGATAAATATTGAATAGGTGTATGTCGTTCGGCCCTATATTTGAACACATCAAAAACTTTCTTCGTTAAAAAACAGCTTGCTTATAAATCCCAAGTTTTTTTTTTTCTGTTTTTTCTTATAAATCTCAACTTACTAAAAGTTTATTTCAGGTAGTTTTTAAAAATTAAATTATTTTCAAAAAGATGAATTTTGTATGTGTAGAATAACAAACAGATCTATATATATTTCTTCAAATTACACAATAAACTTAAATAAATAATTTAATATATTATTTAAAAATTTTAAAATATTGAAAGAGCAATAGTTATGCGGCGTAACAAGTTGTGGTCAACCATTAGTCAAAAGTGGTGCATTCACAACACAACTAATCCGATCGAGACCAGCATGAGGCGATCTATTGGAATTTGGTGGAATCGTAGGATTTTGACTCTCTGTTTTGCCGCATGAGCGGCCAATCTTTCGCTACCTGCTTTTTCCTGTTCCCAATAAAATCGCTTGCCCCAATATACCATCATTGACTACCGATTAGTTGGAGTTGATCACCATTGACAACAGTTGATCGAAGGTTGACCTCCATCAGCAAGATCAAATTACACGTTGAATTTCTTCTCCTTTTAAAAAATTATTAATTAATTAATAATATATTAGATATAAATTATTCCAATACAACTTTTTGTTTAATATGTATCAAATACTTATAAAAAGACAGTTCTATAACTATAAAAATATTTTAAGAAATAAAATATTCTCAGTTTATCATTATACATACAACAATAATTTAAAAATATAATTTACTAAACACATAATCATAGGGTGTATTTGGTCAGAAAATGTTGTATTACTAGGAATTTTATATTAATAAAAAATATAAATTACCTTGAAAATTACTATAAATGTGTTTAGTTAGGCTGTAATAAATTGATGGGTATATTATATTAATATGTTTGGTTAGAAATAACAAATTGATAGGTATGTTATATAAATTACTAAATTACCTTCATTTTTAAATATTAATATAATATTATTTTTTTAATCTTCTCTTTTAACCTCATACATTTGAGATTTTGCTAAAATACCCCAGCCACGTAAAAGTTTAATTTTTAACAAAATAATCACCCCCACCCACCTCGAGCCACTACCGGCCATGACTGCAGTGGTAGAAACAATGCACGATCTGCCAGATCTGGCCAACCATGCGTCGTTCCAGTGACATCAGTCGGCGGTGGTGGCTAGCAGTCGAAGGTGGTCCTGGGTGGCCTGCAATTTGTTTTAAATATAAGGGCATTACTATCCAAAAACTTAATTAGTTGGGGTAAAACTGTAATGGTAAATTCATGTAAATTAATTTCAAAATAAGGGTATTATTGTCCAAAAATTTGAATAGTTAAGGATAAAATTGTAACAAAATTGATATTACCAAGTAATCTTAAAATACCTAAGAAAATGGAGGTATTCAAATTACTACATATATAACTAACAATAATTACTATGAGTTTTAAAAGATTATTAGAATTTTATATTACCTAACAACCAAACATGATCTTAAGTAATATAAGATGACATTACCGCAGTAATGGGAGATAATCTCTAACCAAACGCCTCTATGGGGTTTTTCATGAAAGCTGTATATACCATACACATTCTAACTTCTTTGGAAAATTGATTATTTTCAAAGTTGATTGAAAATTTATTAAGTTTAAAGTTACAACAATATCAAACTAATCTTATTTTTATCATTAACGCTAACTAAAATTTGTGTGTTAATAATTAATATTTTTCTTCTTCAAGTTTATTTCGATTAGTTATTTATATGAGGGTTGAGATAATGTGATTTAATTTTTGACGCTTCTTGTGAGTTGTTAATCTTTTTTGATCCAATGATGATAGTATAAAGGTTTAAGGTACTTAAATTTAATACCAGCTCAAAATCTCTCATCACTGTTGAATCAAATATAAATAATTTCTTAAAATTAAGTCAATGATTAAAATAGTTATTTCAAGATAATCATTATTGAAATTAAAATAACATTACAAAATAAATTTTAATTTTAATTCATAATGACATTTAAATATTTCTAATTGTGTAATATATTTTTCATTTACTATGTATAATTGCAGTGGAAGCTGAGCACATTTTAGAGGCCAAAAGCAAAGATAATATGTTCACAAAACAAAATAGAACAAGAAACAATCAGAATCGATGACATAATAATATTTCACTTGAGAAGGAGTTAATAATGTTCGATTTTTATAATATGATTGAGCTTTTAATTATTAATTAAGACTATACATTAATTTCCCCCAAGAGGGATTGAGACTACTTAAATTAAGTTTGAAAATGATCCTTCAATTGTCCCCTAATTAAGATGTGGAAAAACATTTATGGGATTGTCATCAGTTTTGCCTCACAACGACCACACATGACTTTGGTTTCATCACATGTATGGGCAAAAAATCATCTTAGGCCGTATCAGACCCAAGCAGGTATTTTCTACTATGTAGGCCTAAAGGGCGTGGTCCAGTCTCGGTTGGGTCTACGTTATAATTCATGTCATAGGCCAAACACATGGCCTAAACCTAGCCTCTCTCCAAATTGGGCATCACCATTAGCCCACCTACGGCTAGGTCCATTGGTCCATGATAATTAGGACTCTTCCTATTTGGGTTCAGTCCTAATTCGTTCAAGATTCCGTATCTTATGTGAATTAGACTCTTAATCCTATTGAGACAAGTAAATCAGGATTTTTACTATTCACTAAACCTCTACTGTTATGGACTCAAAGTCCCCCTAGGGTACAAAGATCCTGCGATTACTATATAAATAAGGGACACACCTCTATTTAGGCATCGAATCTTTATACCACCTCCTAGCTCTTAAAGTTCTTCGCTCTAAGAACGTACACCTTCACCATAGTTTTAGTCTTTGACTAAAGTCCATAGGTAACCTTCTTTTCCCTTAGCCTTCACTAAAAAGCCTTTATCAGTCTTACTGACTTGAGCATCGGAGTGCTTACAACAAACACCACCCCGATTTTTTTCGTTCGCTTCACATTGGTTTCTTTGAGTGTGTAGGTGCAGTAGATTGTCAGTGGCCTTAACCTCACAGTTTCTTTCCATAACTGTAGATTTTAGCGTCTAAATCACATCAAATACAAAATTATACAATAATAATGGCAATAACAACAACAACAACAATAATAATAATAATAAAAGTTAATATAGGAACGTAACATTTTCTTATTAAGTTAAATAAAATTAAGTGCATTGCTCAAGAAAAGTTTATATTTATTTAAAAATATTATATGTCAAAATTTGAAAATCTAACTGATCAACTTTATAAATCAATAAAATCTATCTAAACTTTATAAACTTGTGACATTTTTTTTTTTATCATTTTACCTTGATTGATAATCTTCCTTAATTAGTATTAGGAAGTGTTAAGATCAAAACCAAGAGGTGTTTTGTTTAAGGGGAAATATTAGGCAAAAGAAATGTTAAGTAAAGCTAATAGTAGTTTGGGTTAAAGTGTAAAGAGTAAAAGTAGACTGGGGTTTATTGTAATGACACCAATACGGTGTGTTTTGTACTAAGCACAGTACGATAGCATTTTTATATCATCTTCCTGATATAACAAACGCAGCTTCCTCTGTTTTCTGCTGTAAGTAAAAAAACTGTAGTTTATTCTCAACTGTTTTTGTACTAATACGGTGTGTTTTGTACTAAGCACAGTACGATAGCATTTTTATATCATCTTCCTGATATAAAAACGCAGCTTCCTCTGTTTTCTGCTATAAGTAAAAAAACTGCAGTTTATTCTCAACTGTTTTTCACGCATTCTTTAATTCTTGTTAATTTTCTTTTCAAATCCGATCAGAATCTTCATGGTATCAGAGCTATAGACAGACGTCCATGGCTAATCTCAGTTCTGGATCCTTGAATTCTAGCTCCAAGATAGTGAACGAGCTGTCTGACAGTGCAAATGCGTTGAGTTCAATTGCCCATTCTTCTCTTCCAATTCTATCAATCAAGCTAGGGGAAAGAAACTACAGTCACTGGAGATCCCAAGTATTACCTGTGTTAACCTCTTATGAACTTGATGGCTTCATCACAGGTGTGCATGTATGCCCGTCTATGTTTTTAACTGAACAAATTCAAGATTCTAAATGAATAATCAAGAAACCTAACCTTAAGTACTTTGATTGGAAAAAGACGGATCAATTTCTAGTTAGCTGGTTAAATTCTTCCATTACCGAGTCTATGTTTAGACATGTTGCTAAGTGTGGTAGTGCGTATGAAATTTGGAATACATTAGAATTACATTTTCAGTCTTTCTCAAAGGCGAGAACACTTCATTTGAGAAATCTATTGCAAAGCACTAAGAAGGAGTCTATGAGTGTTAATGAGTATATTTTGAAAATGAAAGAGTTAGGGGATGAACTAGTGGCCAGTGGAGTTCAAATTGGAGATGAGGAATTGTTGCTATACATCTGGACTGTTTAGGTCCAAAGTTTGATGCGATGGTAGCTAATTTGGTGGCTAACAGTAGTACTACCACTCTCCAAGAAGCACAGATACTACTCCACAAACATGAGATGAGAATTGAGAAGCAGAATAGTATACTATCTAACTTTCATGGTATATCATCTGCACTACTAGCCACAAAACAAGCTTCAAGTGATGTTGGAGGTGTGTCACAGTTCCAAATTTCTTTTGTACCACAATTCCAAAATACCGGGGCTGGAAGAGTTACTGCTCAGAATTTTGGTTCTCCTTCTACTATTCAACCAACTACATGGCAGAACTCTAACCCTTCACCTATGTCTTCACAAGGAATGTTGAATTATCAACACCATGGAATTTATCCCCAACAACAACACCATGGAATTTATCCCTAACAACAACCCCCTAATGTAGCCATGTATTCTACCACCTTTCCTCATCCTGTTCCTACTCAATATCCTGCTCCTGGTGCTGGTCAGTTTAACAACAATGGGATGAGAGGCAGAGGTCGAGGCAGAGGGTACTTTAGGCCTCATTTAATTTGTCAAGTATGTGGGAAAAATAGTCACTCGGCCTTGCAATATTATCACCGCTTTGACTATGAGTACCAGGGGTTTATGAACACAAATCATGGTAACTACAGTCCTTCTTCAACCCAGATAACTACTTCTCTAGTCAGTAATACTCAATCATACTCAGGAAACTCACATGACCCTAATGCTCCTACTCAAGCTCTCTTTGCAGCAAATACTATAACACCCAAATCTTCTTCAAACTCTTATGAAGGTTTTCATGATTTTTCTGCTGCTGGAATGCCTAGAAGTTTTCAACCAAGTTACAACACTCCATAATTTCAACCACACACACCTCAAAATTACTCACCAGACCAGAATACAAACACTTTCTCAAACACTACCTCTTTGACACCGTTCTCTCATGTTAATGCTCCAGCTACTGCTACTCTACAAACACTCACAGATCAGTCCTAGTACATGGACTCTGGAGCCTCAAATCATATGACTGCCGATGCAAATAACATGCTGATGAAGTCTAACTACCAGGGAGGGTCCCAAGTACAAGTTGGTAATGGTCAGTCCATTCCCATTACCCATACAGGTACATTACTGTTACCCTCTGCTGATTCAAATAGAATTTTACAACTTTATAACATCTTGTGTGTTCCTAGTATTGCTAAGAACCTACTAAGCATATCTCAAATCACTAAAGATAATTATGTGATAGTTGAGTTTCATGCTGACCACTGTTTGATAAAGGATAAGCAAAGAAAGGCTATTCTTCTTCAAATGACAGTAAAGGATGGCCTCTATCAGCTTACCTTGCCCACCATTGCTGCTATTTCAGCTAATTCTACACTAAGACCTGCATTTTGTGATTCTAGCTCTGTTTCCGCCTTCAATACCCATGCAGTTAGTTCATTCAAACCCAATAAAGAGTATTCTTTGGGTATTGTTTTAGATTCTGCTCCTGCCTGTAATTCTGCAAATAAGATCTTACTTAATGAGCCATCTAGTAGTGTTTTACTATGGCATGCCAGATTAGGTCATCCTAGTAGTAAGATTCTAAATAATGTACTTGGAAAGTTGAATGTAAGAAAATCAAGTACTGAAAATAAACAATTTTTTTGTGAAGCATGTCAATTTGAAAAATTACAGCAGTGTACATTTCCTAAGTTTGCTTCCAGGGCTAAGAAACCTTTAGAGATAGTGTACTCTGACTTGTGGGGTCTTGCCCCTATTCTCTCTACTTAAGGGTATAGGTATTATGCTATATTTGTGGATGATTTTAGTAGATACACATGGATCTACCCACTGAAACTAAAGTCTGAAGTCTTTAATGTGTTTACTCAGTTCCATTGTTTTGTGGAGAAGTAATTAGATGCAAAATTAAAATGCTTTCAAATAGATTGGGGAGGGGAATTTCGACCCTTTACTAGTTATTTAGAGAAACATAGCATCTTGTTTAGGCACCCTTGTCCATATCTTCATCAGCAAAATGGTAGAGTAGAACACAAACATAGGATTATTACTAAGTATGGGCTATCCTTTCTAGCTTATGCAACCATGCCTCTGAAATTCTGGTGGTCAGCCTTTAGTACAGCAGTGTATCTACTCAACCGACTTCCCTCAACAACTATTGAATTTGTATCCCTTGTTGAAGCCTTATTCCAACAAGTACCAAATTATACTGATCTGAAAGTGTTTGATTGCTGTTGTTATCCATTTCTTAGGCCTTATCAAAGGCACAAACTGTCTTTTCACACTGAAAAATGTGTGTTCTTGGGTTATAGCCTTGTTCATAAAGGGTTTAGATGTATGAATTCCAATGGCAGATGTTATGTGGTTAAACAAGTTCGTTTTAATGAGACTGATTTCCCATTCAAGTCTGGCTTTCAACCTGATGTGTCTTCTCCTGTTTCACTTGAATTTTGTGAGGTTACCAAGTCCTAGATCTTGCCATCACCTTCATCCTCATCCAAACCTTCAAATTCTAAACCTGCTATTTCTATAGACATTAATCAAGAGAGTGCTTCAAAAGAGTCCATTCAGAACTGCAGAATGTTATCTCCCCAAGCTGATACCTTATCCTCTCCTGAGAATATGCCTACAGCATCCACTTCAACAACAACCAATCTTGGAATTCAACTAGAGGTTGTTCTTCCCATCCTAGCTAATAGCAAAAATGTAAATGTTCATCCAATGGTTACCCGATCCAAGGGCTGTGTTTCAACTAATATACCTCAGGCTCTTCTATCTACACATACAATACTCCTTGAACCTACCTCAATTACTGAAGCTTTAAAAACTCCAGAATGGAAAACTACTATGGAGGCTGAATATCAAGCATTGCTGAACAATCAGACTTGGAAATTAGTTCCCTATGTAGATGGTATGAACATAGTAGCTGCAAGTGGGTGTTTAAAACCAAGTTAAACTCAGATGGCTCTCTTTCAAAGTATAAAGCTAAGGCGTTTCAACAAACCCCTGGACTTGATTATTTTGAGACATTTTCTCCAATAGTTAAGAAGCAACTATTATAATTATTTTATCCTTAGCAGTGTATAATTAGTGGGAAGTGCATCAACTAGATGTAAATAATGCATTTCTCAATGGAGAATTGACTGAACAAGTTTTTATGATGCAACCAGAAGGCTTCTCTGATTTTTCTCAAACAAGGCAGGTCTATTAGTTGCAAAAAGCACTATATGGACTCAAACAAACTCCAAGAGCTTGGTTTGAAAAGTTGAAACAGGCTCTATTAAGTTGGGGATTTCATAATTCTATTTCTGATGTTAGTCTGTTTTTCTATAAAAAGGAATCTGCTATAGTTTATCTCCTGGTGTATGTAGATGACATATTAGTTACTGGAAACAACTCTCAACTGGTTGATCAGATAGTGGCAGATTTGAATACCCAGTTTGCTTTAAAGGTTCGTGGTCCTGTGAGTTATTTTCTTGGATTTGAAGTTAAGAGAAATGATAAAGAGTTGTTGCTCACACAAAGTAAGTATGCTCAAGATTTGCTGCTAAGGGTTGGTATGAATGAATTTAAATCCTGTATTACTCCCATGGCCACTGGTACTAGACTGGGGAAAGAAGATAGTGATCAGTTTGATCAACCTTCACTGTACAGAAGCATTGTTGGGACGTCGCAGATCGACATTGTCCAGGACTGATCTTGCATTTGCTGTGAACAAGTTAAGTCAATTTCAAGCAGTAGCCCATTGTCAATCATTGGACAGCATGTAAAAGGGTTCTTAGATACGTGAAGGGAACACTGAATCATGGGTTATTGTTTACTAAAAAGGAACATTTTCTACTGGAAGCTTATGCAGATGCAGATTGGGCTACCGATGTTAATGACAAGAGATCTACAAGTGGGTATGCTGTGTTTATTGAGGAAATTTAGTTCAATGGAGTTCAAAGAAACAAAAGGTGGTTTCTTTGTCATCTACTGAGGTAGAATACAGAGCCTTAAGTCAAGCTTTTACAGAACTTGTATGGATCAGGAATTTATTTGAAGAAGTTGGTCTTAGTTTGAACAGCTGCCCTGTGCTATGGTGTGACAACATGAGTGTTGGAGCAATGTCTTCAAACCCTGTATTTCATGCTCGAACAAAGCACATTGAAATTGATGTGCATTATGTGAGAGATTTAGTTGCAAATAAGAGCTTAAGTGTGTAATACGTAGCTTCTGAGTACCAAGTGGTAGACATTTTAACCAAAGCTTTACCTGGAAATCAATTTAGTTATCTGAAGGAGAAACTCATTGTTACAGATTCCTTATCTGATTAGAATGATTGTTTAGTTTGTTCTCTTGAAATTGTTAATTGAGAATGCAGATGCTGTGTTAAGGATTGAAGTCATGAGGATGAGTTCTTTGGATTATGTGGTACGATATCTGTCAAAATGAAGTCGCGGTGAATGGTATGATATAGTTCTCGGAAATTGACTTTATTTTCTCTAAAATTGTGAAAGTTTGAGCTGTGCAAAATATGTTGAAATTGTGTGAACTTGAACTATGTGTGGTTCTTCTCTGCTTATATGGGAGTATGATCTGTTGAAAGAGATATGGAATGGTATGTCTACTGATTAAAAATAGGTGTTGCTGATGACTAAAGTTGTGTAAGCTTGAACTTATGAAAAATGTGTGTTGATTGATTTCTCTGAAAGTGAATACTACTGTTGTTGGTGTTTAACTGGAGGTGAGTGGTTGATATGTTTCTGGTACTTGCTATTCTGTTTGAATGGATATTGTTGCTATTCTGGTTTTTAATGAACTGCTGATGTTAGTGTTAGTGAACGACCCAGTTACACAGCGGAAAACAAAAACATAAACTCTATGGGCCGTTCCTTAGAACCAAGATCCGGTACAAAAATTACAATTTACATTAAAATAATCAAATCTGCAAAAATCAGTTCAAGGTTTAAGAAACTATACCCACATTTGGAGGCTCCACCAATATTGTCTCTGAACGTGTTTGCTACCGATCCAAGTGTAAGATCGAACCGTAGAGGTCCACACGAAGACAATCAACAATAACCAAGGAGGGATTTGTTAGATCCTCCTTGGCCTTAAGAAATCAAGAAAAACAAAACAAAGAAGAACTTTGGTTCTTTGCAAAAGCAAAAGTGGCGTGAGAGTGAGAGTGTTTAAGGGTTGGAGAGTTTTTCTCTTTTCAATGAAAAATAATCAAAATGAATAAAATGAATTTTTTACACATATTTTCAATTAACACTTTTCTTTTATAGTACAATTTAAGTTGCCCTATTCCCATATGGAATTGGCTTGGGCTCCAACCCAAACACCCCCAAATTTGCCAAACACTCCCAATTAGATATTTTAATTTAATTCATCATTATCTCAATTAAAAATCAATTAATATATATTTAATATATATATTAACATTTAACAATAATGATAATTTATTTAAATATATGCGAACATATATTTAAATGAAATTTCACTTATTTAATTTTTCTAACAAATTAAATAAAGGCTACAACCTCAACAAATTTAATTGCACTGTGAAATTACCAAAATACCATTTTCGCTCAAAAAGACGAAAACGCCCTTCTTTCTTCTTGACTCTTAAATTATCTTTTATGTGTATGACCCATAGGCTCCTCATCATACCGGTAGTGTATAGTATCGCGATTAACACCAATTAATCGTCTCACTAATACACACACTAAGATTGGCCCCTAGCAAGGCATCATGGCCACTCGATAGATTCGGATTCAGCAAAGTAGCTATCTGTCAACGATATGGTTACCGTACAATACGATCCTTTCATCATACGTTATCTTGACAAGACGAAGACATAGAAATGGTGTCAACCTTCGGTTACTCTCGATATTATATATTCAGTTTCTGGACCAATGACCCGTATTATAATATGGATAGAGCAACAACTCAATCCCACTATGGCCATAGTTTTAGTGTCATTGCCATATACTGAATTGCGCCATGAGATAACTTCTCCCGTACCCGGGAGTGATTAATCCTCTGTCAATCCACCAAAGTCTTGATACACTCCTTGATATAGCCAATCACCACCATACTGATAGCTCTGAATAGAATTGTATTAGGCTAGTGTCAAACTATACCAATCGGTGCACAAGGCTCTCCGGTGATCTCAAGTCTAAGGATCACATGCACCACCATTCGTTAGAGGATTTGTTCCATAGACACTGGGGTTACCATCCATATGGAATCCTCTAGTGGGTTAGTTCAGTGAACTTGCTGCGGTATATCCGCCTACAACAAGCACCCATGTGTTGCACCAGGTTGTCACCAAACAACCTTGACAAGTGAGATCAGTCACTGCCTTTTGACAGGGTCGTTCAACGCTATGATAGCCTTACCGTATTATCTGTGGCCTTACTTCAAAATAATACTGGGGCTACGGACGTTTCTAGAATGGCCACCATATGTGCTCATAGGGTTCTCACTATCAAGATTTGAAACACTTAATACCCTCGTCACGGTTCTACCATTCTAAGGACATATATCAATACATATTGCAATAATAATTATTTACGCGATATAGAATAAAATGCCTTTTATTATTGATTAATAAACATTATTACAAAGAGTCAATTATACAATAATTGATTGGCTCTAGGGCATCTACTCTAACAGTTAGTCTACCGAATGAATGTTGCTGATTGTTCTGGTTGGTGAATGAGTAAAGTTGGGCTGTTGATCATTGGTGTGTGTTCTACTGCCGAATGAATGTTGCTGATTGTTCTGGTTGGTGAATGAGTAAAGTTGGGTTGTTGATCATTTGTGTGTGTTCTGCTGCAATTTTCTAGTGCAGATAGGCAAAAGAAATGTTAAGTAAAGCCAAGTATAGTAGTTTGGGTTAAAGTGTAAAGAGTAAAAGTAGAGTGGGGTTTATTGTAATGACACCAATACGTTGTGTTTTGTACTAAGCACAGTATGGCAACGTTTTTATATCATCTTCCTCAAACGCAGCTTCCTCTGTTTTCTGCTGTAAGTAAAAAAAACTGCAGTTTATTCTCAACTGTTTTTCACGCATTCTTTAATTCTTGTTAATTTTCTTTTCGAATCCGATCAGAATCTTCAATTAGTAATAAATATGAATAAGAGATATATTAATTATTAAAACATTAATTTTTCATAAAATTAATTAGATTAAAACTATAAATTGAAAATATTAAAACCAATGTTTTTTATGCTATTATCATTTGTAAATATGTATAATATCTAAGAATGTATCATCAGATAAATATTATAATATATAACATTAATTTTAATTTATTTAATATGCATAATATATAATGTATGAAAGAAAGAAGTTATTAATCTTTTCTTTTTCATAAATTGTTTCTCTCTAAATTAAGAAGAAATTAAATTAATGGATAATTATTAAATTTTATTAGTTTTTTAGGAATTGAATTTTCTTGTTCTTTTGCTTTCTCTCTTAGAAAGATTCTATAAATTATGATGGAAAATTAGTTATTATTTTTTCGTTCATAGAGAAACATAATTACAATGAAAAGTCTTTTATAATAAAAACTTTTGCATAAAAGGAAAAGGAGATTAAGATTTATCAAAAAAAAAAATATAATTCCAAAGGTATTGTAATATGTTAGATGTAGAAATCAAATCTGAAATCTAATAACAGAAATGTGAAAATTGAACGGAATCATTGTTTTTTTCAGTGTTTAACTTAACTTTATAATTTAATCTAAACTTATTGCTATCGTTTTTATTTTTTTGCAATTGGAATATGGTTTAAAGTTTTTATCTTCATTTTAAAGACTAATTTAAGTTTAAATAATACAATGATTAGATTTGAAGGTAGAAATGAGATTCCACAGGTAAACAAGGAAGACATTATAATCCATCAGGTGTATTTTTCCTTAAACTTAGATAGTAAATCAGATACATTAAATTCTTTGGAGGGTATGATATATGGTATATTAAACATATTTTAATATTTTTTTACAAGTTTTTTCAAGCAAGTTGAACATGTATTTCTTCTTGGAAAATTTTGTTTTTGATAAAACCTCAACGGAATGAGGGAATTTTATTAAACAAAAAAGAAATCAAATACACCTAAAGTGGGGGACGTAATGAGCCTTACCTCTTGAAAGCATGCTAATACTGTAATACATAAAGATTAAAACAAAAACAAAAATGCATGCCTAAGAAACTAAATGCATACAATTAACCAAAAGAGAAACAACACCAATTATTTTATTCTTTTGCAAGCTTGAAGACATTCTACTCACAATCAGTTGTCCTAATTTGATTGTTTGAAGGCATCTAGGGAAGATCCGTTGTGGCTGAAAACATATGAGAAACCATGTTCATGGTTGGCCTAGATTCTAGATTGGAATCCAAACAATCAATTGCTAGCTTTATGATTGCGATCAGTTGATCTTGAATAGCAGGTGGAGGAAGTGGAAGGCATTCGTCCAAAACATTGTTCAACAACAAGTTCTCCCAAGTGAAAAGAGTTGATAGGGTAGGAATGATATCACCCGGATGCTTTCCATTGATCAATTCCAATGCTAACACTCCAAAACTATACACATCACATTTTTCAGTTACCTTCATTGTGTAAGCAAGTTCTACAAAGTGAAAGATAAATGATGAGACCATAATTCATAATTATTATATTTTTTATGTAAGTAACAAAACAATCGAGTCAATTACAAATGAATTATATATACCTGGTGCAATATATCCGTATGTGCCTGCAAGTTGTGTCCAATTGGATGAGTCTGGGTTAAGAAATTTGGCAATTCCAAAGTCTGAAACATGAGGTTCATATTTTGAATCCAACAACGCATTTTTGCTTGATATGTCTCAATGGGCTATTGGTGGGAAGCAATCGTGGTCTATGTAGGACAAGGCATTACACACCCGTTTCAAAATATTTACTCTCTTACCCCATTCCAATTCTCTTGCTGTGGCTTCATTATTCAAGAATGTGGCCAAGCTAACTCTTTCAAGATACTCATAAACTAAAAAAGAGTCTCGAGAATGTACACAAAAACCAAAAAAATTCACAATGTTTCGATGTCGTACCTCTGTTAATGCCCTTATTTCATTTAAAAACTCTTTTTAGTCTTCTATCTCATCAAGCTGAAGGGAGTGAAATTTCTTTATCGCCAAAATAGTCCCTGACTTAAGCTATGCTCTGTAAACACTTCCAAATCCACCCCTACCAATGCAATACTTGGCATTAAAATTCTCTGTTGCACTTGCGATTTCTTCGTACATTATTTTTCCATCAAAAGTTAATACTGAAAGAAATTCATCCTTGTTCACGCTTCTACGTTGTTTTGTTAACTCTTGTTTTTTTCTTTGGAAACAAAAGGACATAAAAGTCACCACAATTAAAAGAACAAGTGCTCCTGAAACAAGAAAGGAGATTACCAACCTGTTTTCTACGACGTGTTTGTGTGATATGAGAACCTTACAAGGTGTCAATCCACTAGCATTACCACACAATCCTTTATTCCCTTGTAATGTTTCAATGGGAGCATCTCAGAATGCTCTGTTGTTGGGAATTGGACCTTGTAACTCATTATAAGATATGTCAATACTTGACAAGCCATGCATATCTTCAAAACAAGTTGGAATTAGGTCAGAAAGTTTATTGTAGGAAAGATTTAGATATTCCAAGCTCTCCAAATTACATATTTGTGATGGTATCTCTCCTTTGAGCAAGTTATGACTCAAATCAAGTTATGACAATTGAAACAAATTCCCCAATTGGAACGGAATTTTGAGGTTAAATTGATTGTTTCGCAAATTCAAGTAGTGCAATTTTGACAAGTACCCTAAATCTCCTAGGATTGACTTGCTTAATCTATTTTTGGACAAGTCAAGGTACTCAAGTTCTTTGAGTAAGCCAACTTCATGAGGTATGCCTAGGACTGTAAACAAGCCTCGATAAAAGCTCGTTTAGAGCTCGCCTCGATAAGGCTCGGTTCGACTCGACTCGAACTCGGTTCGTTAACCGAGTCGAGTTCGAACACAGTGAAGCTCGGCTCGTGGGCTCGCGAGCCTAGCTCGGCTCGGCTCAATTAAGCACTGTACACTTAATAGGGTGTTTTGGTGATTTTTTAAACTATTAGGTATTAAATTGATATTTTTCAGTGAAAAAAGTTTTAAAAAATGATAGTTTCCCCCCAAAAGTGCAAATTTGAAATAACACGATACACCAAAACAGAGCGTCAATTACTCAATTTCAGTTCCCCATCCCAGTTGCCCTAAATCCCAAATCGCAATCAAAGACCCCTAAATCCCAAATCGCGAACCAGACACTCTGAAATCGGTAATCTCCTAGGAATGTTATTTGTATATATTCAGAATTGTTTTTTGATTTTGTAAGGTAATAGACATTTTTTAATGTTCAAAACTATTATGGTTAATTCAACATTGGATGTAAATATGAAATATTGTACGTAGGTAGATTGCTGTAAAAAAGGGGAACTTGGCTCGATCAAACCCGGATAAATAGTGGTTTGATCGAGCCTTATCAAGCTCGATAACAAGCTTGCGAGCCCTTATCGAGCTCGAGCTCGAGCTCGACAAGGCTCGCGAGCTCGATATCGAGCCAGCTCGCGAGCCGGGGTCGAGCTCGAGCTCGAGTCTCAATTTTGAGGCTTTGCCAGGCTCGAGCTCGAGCTCGAGCTCGACACTGTTGTAAACGAGCCGAGCTCGATAAGTCAAAAGCTCGACTCGGCTCGGCTCGTTTACACCCCTAGGTATGCCTCCAGCAAGTTGATTCCCAGTTAAAATAATCTTGTTAAGGGAAGTCAACTTTCCAAGTTGCATTGGAATCTCTCCAATTAAATGATTTGAAGAAAAGTCAAGTGCATGTAGTTCGATTGAGTTCTGAATCTTAGGCAGGATGCTCCCAGAAATGTTATTCCCTGATATATTTATAGTGCCTAACTGTGAGCACTTTCCCCACGTAGATGAGATTTCACCATGAAATTTGTTGCGGCTAAGATCTATGAAATTCAGATTTGGATAGATGCCGAAATCTTCAGAAATATTTCCAATGAACTGGTTTTTTTGAAGGCAAACTCTGATTAAGCTTGTACAGTCTCTTAAATCTTTAGGGATGCGGCCACCAAAATTGTTCTCACTAATGCCAAGGTACATAAGTGATCCACTTCGACAAATATTATGTGGAAGAGAACCAGAAAGATTGTTGGTGTAGAGGCTGAACCTTATTAATTTGGTCAAATTTCTGATGGAAGGAGGAATAGAGCCACTCAATTGATTTATGCCCAATCCTATATCCGAAAGAGACTTCAAGTTGCCTATCTCCTTTGGAATGGCTCTAGAAAGGTTGTTTGTGTGGAGGCTTAAAACTTTTAAGTTGCTCAAATTTTCGATGGAAGGAAGAATAGAGCCACTAAATTGATTTGTGCTCAACTGTAGAACCGAAAGAGACTTCAAGTTGCCTATCTCCTTTGGGATGGCACCAGAAAGGTGGTTTGTGTGGAGGTATAAAACTTTTAAGTTGCTCAAATTTCCGATGGAAGGAGGAATAGAGCCACTCAATTGATTTATGCCCAATCTTATATCCGAAAGAGACTTCAAGTTGCCTATCTCCTTTGGAATGGCGCCAGAAAGGTTGTTTCTGTTGAGGTATAAAACTTTTAAGTTGCTCAAATTTCCGATGGAAGGAGGAATAGAGCCACTCAATTGATTTATGCCCAATTCTATATCCGAAAGAGACTTCAAGTTGCCTATCTCCTTTGGAATGGCATCAGAAAGGTTGTTTCTGTTGAGGTATAAAACTTTTAAGTTGCTCAACTTTTCGATGGAAGGAGGAATAGAGCCATTCAATTGATTTATGCCCAATTCTATATCCGAAAGAGACTTTAAGTTGTCTATCACCTTTGGAATGGCGCCAGAAAGTTTGTTTGTGTGGAGGTATAAAACTTTTAAGTTGCTCGAATTTTCGATGGAAGGAGGAATAGAGCCACTCAATTGATTTATGCCCAATCCTATATCCGAAAGAGACTTCAAGTTGCCTATCTCCTTTGGAATGACGCCAGAAAGGTTGTTTGTTTGGAGGTATAAAACTTTTAAGTTGCTCAAATTTATGATGGAAGGAGAAATAGAGCCACTCAATTGATTTATGCCCAATGCTATATCCGAAAGAGACTTCAAGTTGCCTATCTCCTTTGGAATGGCGCCAGAAAGGTTGTTTGTGTAGAGATATAAAACTTTTAAGTTGCTCAAATTTCCGATGGAAGGAGGAATAGAGCCACTCAATTAATTTATGCCCAATCTTATATCCAAAAGAGACTTCAAGTTGCCTATCTCCTTTGGAATGGTGCCAAAAAGGTTGTTGGTGTAGAGGTATAAAACTTTGCAGTTGCTCAAATTTCCAATGGAAGGAGGAATGGAGCCACTAAGTTGATTCACGCTTATATCAAGGTATGCAAGATTGGGAAATAATGAGAAAGACAGCTCATGAAGCGTACCTTTTAAACTTGTACAGGTAAGGTTAATACTGTGGATACTTCCTGCATGGTTGCAAGAGATTTCAAACCAAGTGCATGGGCTTATTTTGGTTTTGAGGTGGGTTGAAGTATTTTTTTTCATTCATAGAAGAAAGAGTCCATGATGACAAAAGAGAATGGCTCGAGTTTTTAAGGCTGGCTTTCCATTTGAGAAGAGCCAGCGCTTCTTCAGTTGAATCAGAGGCAACATCTAGTGAAGAATGTGACATAACAAACAAGACCAAGGAAACAAGTGAAAATACTCTCTTAAAGGTTGTTGACAACCCCATTGTTTGTGATATTATTTAATGCATATCATAATTCAGAAACTCTGATATATATGGACAACTCATGATACATACCTTAAGGCTTGAAAAGTCTCCCCCACTCTTTTCACACTCAGAAAGTAAAAATTTATTACCTCTTGATTTGGATACTAAAGTTACTTGTCCTCTGGCACTGACTGATGCACGTGTGCTCACGTGTTAGAATTGACATAAAAGCATTTGCCTTGCATTCATATCTAAAAGTCATATGTATGCATATGTATATGCGTGGTTGTGCTTAGTAAAAGACTTTAATTTCAAAGGACAAAGGTGGACCACTTCAAACTTATTAGGGATCTAGCAGCTCTAATTGCTCACATACATGTGTAACTTACAAGACATTGGTGCTTGAAAAGTCTCCAACGTCGTTTATTCTATGTCTATTGTTTTGTTGAGATTTCACACATGAATTTTTTCAACTTGCCCAGTCCCTTCATCATTTGGACACTAAGAAAATATTATGTTATGTTAAAGAATGGAATTCTGATAACGAACGTAATTGACACTCTAGTCAAGGTCTTTGTCTTCAACTAATGAAAAAAGACCTTGAAGATACATGTGTAACTTACAAAATTTGGACCATGAAAACTCTCCAGCGTTGTTTATTCCATGTCTATTGTTTTATTGAGACTTCACACATAATTTTCTGCAACTTGCCCGGCCCCTTCATCATCTGGACACTAAGAAAATATGCTGTTATGTTAAAGAATGGAATTATAATAACTACATAGGTGACACTCTAGTCAAGGTTTTTCTGAAAAGAGACCTTGAAGATTGCCCATTATGTTACATCTTTTCTATCAAGTCCTTTGACTTGAGCTTTTGTGCTACTTCCTTTTACATGGAACCAAATTTGGGCCAACTTTATTTCTTTATTTTTGGGCCTAAATTTTCGTACTTTTATTAGATGGATAATATTTTTAAATGGTTTCTTTATAATTATACACTTGTAATTACCAATGATAATAATGATAATCGGAGGTTGAGTTAAAATTGGCGGGGTTAAGCTAAAAATTTTAGTAAATAAATAAATCATCAAAATATAAATTTTAAGTGGTGAAAAGATATTATTATTATATGAAATTTGAAATTTTTATGTGGAACCTGGACGGGTAGCTTCACCCCTAACGATAATAACAATGAAAATAAGAGGTGAAAAATAATTCTTATATATAATTTTTTTTTTTTTGTTGGAACTTGGATGGGTAGCATCGCCCCTGACAATAATAAAAATAAAAAATAAGATGAACTTGTAATATACAACATTGACATAACATGTTCAAGTGAAAATACTCTCTTAAAGGTCTTTGATAACCCCATTGTTTGTGATATAATGTAATGCATATCATAATTCGGAAACTGATATATTTCAGCAACTCATGATACATACCTTAAGGCTTGAAAAGTCTTCCCCACTCTTTTCATGCTAAGAAAGTAAAAATTTCTATAACATATTGATGTGGATACTAATGCTGCTTGTCCTCGGGCATTGATTGATGCATGTATGCTTAGACGAGTTAGATATAACATAAGTAAAACGTCTTGGTCTTGTTTTAATTTCAAAGGACAGAGGTGGGCCTCTTCAACTTATTAAGGATCTAGCAGATCTAGTTAATTTTCTTCTTGAACATAATTACATTATTTTTTCTTAGTGGAAGAATGGGGTGTCCACATCATGGGGTAGGCTGCAGAAGGTTTGTGTATAATTTCGCAACAAAAGAAAAAACTGGGAAAGCACCACCGACTTGTATCCCAATTTTGTTGAGAAATTCTGTACGTAAATTTTCTGCATATGATCCCATGATGTGGACACCTTATTTATATTCTTTCAATTAGAAAAAGTACTTTTAACAAAAAGCTGATAATTCGGTTCACACTCTAGTCAGGGTATTTGTCTCAATTTTTGTTTTATTTTTTCTATATCTAACAAGAACAAAGATAGTGTTAAATTCAAATACACGTTTCAGATTTAAAATTTACATCTTTCAACTTATTTTTTATTTTGATTTTTTCCTAATTTAAAACTGTTTTATATTTTATTATTTTTATAATAAAACGGTTTCTGAAACCATTTTGGTTAACTAGTTCCCATAATCCCGTAAACTGATAACCGAATCGAAAAATTGATTTTTGTATTTATTTGAACTGAAACCGAATCAGTTTTCTAGATAACTGAAAAATCAATTTGATTTTCGGTGTAGTTCGGGTTCAGCATTTTTTTGAGGAAAATAATAGAGATATCAAGAATAGTGCACCGAATTTGTATACCGAATAACATGATAAAATCATGACCATTGATTAATTATAACTTAATATTAATTAATGATCAAGATTTTATCACGTCATTTGATATACTACTCCCGATAACGGTAACATTACTCTTTTTTTAAACCCCCTAGATACTAATATTGTTTGTCTGCTCTCATTGACTAATACTAAGACTTGTTAAACTTAACACAAGTAAGACGTCTCTGTCTTCTATTCATTTCAAAAGAACAAAGGTGGACCTGATTTTGTTGAGAAACTCCACCCTAGGATGTGAACACCACGTATTCTTCAATAATACTATATTTACAAATAAATCTTACAAAAACTTTCATACAAAGTGAGGTGACAAAAAATGAATGGAAGAGTGAAACAAAAAATTAAACTCATTATAATCACATTTCCGTTCATTTTTTACCACATCACTTTATATGAGAATTTTTATAAGATTTCTTTGTAACTGTATCATTATTCTATATTCTTTCACTAAGAAAAGTTATTTTTGAGTAAATGCTGATGATCTGGTTCCCACTCTAGTCAAGGTTTTTGTTTCAATAGTTTTTTTTTTTTTATTTTATCTAACAAGAACTGAGATAGGGTTGAATTCAAATACAAGTTTTTGTTTTAAAATTAGCATCCTATGAAATTATTTTACCCAATTATAAATAGAGCACATATGGCCACATAGCTTTGCCAACCTGGTTAACTTCTTTTTCTCTAATCTATATCTCCTCAAAAACAAATTAACAATTTTCTCTCATTTCGTTCTTATATTTCTTTAATATTTAAAAGTTAAAAACAATATGTAAATGATAGAATTTCAGCATAATGTCCTGAAAACAAAATAGAAAATCTATAGTATTGGCTTTAGTTATTAATTAAGAATATTGATTAATGATTAGTTATTAATTAAGAATATTAATTAATTTCCCCCACTAGAATTGAGTCTACTTAAATTAAGTTTGAAATTAAATGGCACTTAACTTGTCCCCTAATTAAGATCTGGAATGAAATCCAGCTCACAAGTACTATTGTACTAAACATAAATGCGCACTATTCCTTTATGCAAAAGCAATTCAAAAATCAAAATAAACATCTGATAACTTAGCATTTAATTCCCAGTCAAGTAGTATTTCAAGGTACTTGCCCCTGAACCTACTAACAATCCAATTAACCAATCAATAGAAACTATTCCATTATGCAAAAGCAATTCAAAAATCAAAATAAACATCACCGTGCTTACCAACAAATGCATATGCAAGACAGTTATTTTCTATGTACTCATAAACCAACAATAACTAATTTCCTTCAACACAATATCCAAGAGGCTTGACAAGATTTGGCTGTTGCAAACCAGAAATCATGCCTATCTCATTCACAAACTCAATTTCCTTGCCTTGATTTGGAAGAAAGCTACTTCACAGCAACAACAGTACCATCTGATAATTGGCCTTGCATTGAGTAATTATTATATGTACACATTCATATCCAGTCTTACACTAAATGTTGAGTTATGTGATTAAATAGCTTAAAACTGACTAACCGAGGGTTAGTAATGAAATCCAACATAGAGTTTCTGAATTAAACAATCTAAGATAAACTAGTGGTATCAAATGAACAAAATACCTTAAGAGTGAAGATATATAATAAGTGTATTACTTCCACATATTATTCAAAATAGCACGTTTGAACTAATTAGAGAATTTAATATAAGATAATATTCATGATAAAAATTCAACAAGCCATTTGAAAATACAAGACTTTAACATGTCATTGCTTAAATGAAAATTGGGTGTATACGTACTCTGATTTCTCCTTCCAATTTGTTAAAGGTCAAATCACTGTATAAAAATAGTAGGAAAATGAACATATAGTCAAAATATGTTGTCAAAAGAAACCTTACATCATTAAGTATCCTAGAAATAGTAGCAATTTTTAAGTGCAAAAAGCAAAACATAATACAGAAAAGCATATGGACATAAATACCCTAGTTAGTAAATACGGGTACGGCAAAAAAACGATACAGGAATTTGACGAGTATAATACAGCAAATGGTGAAAAATACGTTTGTAAAAATTCGGTCATAAAATTCGGATACGGAAAAAATACGATTCGGATATATACAGGTTTAATACGACACATTGTCAATAATACGTTTTGAAAAATACGGCAATAGTAATCTTGGTTTTAGCACTTTTCAAAACATCCCAATTTAAATAATCCATTGTGGTCGACCCTATAATTTATTTTCCTTTTTATTTAAAGTATATTTGAACAATAACTAAGACTAGTATTTTTATCTGTAATTTTATAGCTACGCAACTAAAATTTGGATTCCAATTAGTATAGTTGTTTTATTTTCTGAATTTTATGTTATGAATTTAATTGGATAGTGCATTCAAAGGTCAAATAATAATAGTGTTATGAAATCTAAAAACATGACAGAGTGCACATGGGTTTACAATTTGCAGTTGGCGTTGGTTACAAGTTGATGATTTGTTGTTTTTTTCTTCTTCTTTAAGTATCTGCCAATTCCAAATCCAAGCTCGACAATATTATTTTTATGAATTCATGCTTTTCTTTTGCAGTTTTGCCATTACCTTTTGCTTTCATAGATGATCTTTAGTCTTTTCATTTTGACCCATACAACACAAAACAACAGAAAATGAAATATTATGTTAAAGCTTGGAGAAGAGAACAAGAGATCAAGACTCAAAGAGTCAAGAAATGAAGAAAAAAGAGTTGAATTGTTGAAGATTTGAAGAAGAGATGAAGACTGTGGAAGAGAGAACCGAGGAAGAGGAAGGAGATTTTCTTTAATTTTAGTCAAACCCAACCAAAACGACGTCGTTTTGCCTTAACATTTAATTATTTTTTTGTTTGCAAAAATTCGGCAAAAATTCGCGAATTATACGGATAGGGTATATAATTCGCGAATTATACGGCAGCCCTAATAAAATACGTGAATTCGCGTTTTATACGGGAATTATACGGCTAACCGTATAATTCGCGTATAAAACGCAAATTTACTAACTAGTTAAATACATACTCAAATCCTAGAGTTACAGGAAACACTCTCCCTGGTAGTCCTATAAACTATTAGCAAAAGAAATCAAACTTGCAAAATACCATTAAAACTCAATAAGGATGATATGCATCCAAACCATATCTCTTCTAGTTACCATCATTAAATCGGTTCTTAAGTTAACATTTCAGCTTCTTCCTTTGCACCTCCATGTGCAAATATTAAGTTAACTTCAATCAGTGTTATTTCAAAAAACAAAATACTAATTGAGAATGATCTTAATGCTACCGCATTAGGTCATTGATGGTCAATCACATTGACACTGACTTCATACTCATTTTTTCAGGATAAGTATCTAAGAGATTGACTAAGGGTATCTTGTTTTACTAGAGAACAAATATGGATCCAATTAGAAACAGATAATATCCAACCATCTGTGGATAAACATAATAAGGTCTATTTGTCATAGAATAATAGAATCATGTTGGTTATAATAAAAATACCAATCCTGGAGCTCTCAAATGATGGTCTTGCAGCGTCAGATGTCATCGTAGGTCA
Source organism: Pistacia integerrima (assembly GCA_026225825.1). NCBI lineage: Eukaryota > Viridiplantae > Streptophyta > Magnoliopsida > Sapindales > Anacardiaceae > Pistacia > Pistacia integerrima. The sequence continues at coordinate 7,442,297 of CM047747.1, forward strand.
ACATGGGGCCATAAGAATCACTTCAAAGTAACTTATGCTAAAACAAACTTGCCAAGACAGCTTTACCGTTGAGCCATAAATTTAGAAAGATAGTTAAAACATTCTGTATTCAAGAAGACTCAAACAAAAGCACATGATCCTATGAACTTAATGTAATTCGTTCCATTATATGTATATCATCTTACAATACTTGGGGTTTGAGCACATGTATATGTTGAAGCGTAAGTTGGAAAGGAAACAGTAAAAAATTCTCAAGAGTTCACAAAACATTTAACCTAATGAGGGAGACCCATTAAGTTTTCAACCATTTCGGCAAAAATCATGGCATAAGACACATGTATATGTACCCAATTATGGATAGGCAGAGACTGAGTGTCCCTTTATCCTTCCTGTGCATGCCCTATACTTTGGTCTTTTATCCTCATTAAGCATTAATGTGACCTAATCCATTAAATAGAATAGCTGCGATGGTGTATAGAAGGCAAACAAGCTCTTAAGAGATAAAAACTCTCTTAGAGTATACAGTCAAAAAGCCATCCAACTGATAAGTGAATGCCCAAACTTAAGTAAAGAAGAAAATAAAGAAGGCATGATATACTTAAATACACTGATCATTTTATAGGCCATGCATTATGAATAGAAGGGAGAAACGAGTGGAGGAAGAGTCATGATAAACAGAGCCAACAGCAGTTGACTGGGCAATGACTTCAGTAGAAGACAATGAAACTAAGCCAAGGTATTGGTATTTCCAGTCATGAGACTCAACCATAAAGCTTGATCCAATGCAGAGAAACTAGGCCAAACTATTGTAGAATTAATTCTACAGATTCGCTACGTTGTTATTTGAGTAAGGCAAAATATGTTGTGGACAGCTTGTTCACTCTTCTGTGATTGATTTTTCAATGAATGATATTGTTACACACATACGTAAAACACAAAGTAAATGACGATATGTGCAAAGATAATCCGAGAATTTACTATTAATTATTTGAACGTCTGAATTGAAACCTGACAAAAATAGTTAGAAATAAAAACAAAATATTTGTATGTGATAAGCATCCAACAAAGCTGGTGTACCACAGGAAGGGTGGGGATAGGAAGTAGAGAAATATTGCCAAATATTTGCTATGTTGGAAGTTAGGATTTGTTTTGAAGGAATATTGGTTGGGACAGATGGGAGATTATGAGGGGACATAGGTGGAATTCAGTTAGAGCAAAGGGTGACAGGAGAGAATAAAAAGAGGAGGGGAGAAATAGAAAAGGGGAGAATTAAAAAGTAAACTGGAAGGGAGGCTGCTTACCCTCGAAGTCAGTATTTGTGGAGGTGACTGACCCTCGAAGTCAGTTTTTTGATTTTCTTTTCTTGGTTGTATTTTGCAGTACTTTTTTTCTGAGTTGTTTGCTTACTAAATACTGAGGATAGGACTGAAGGAATATTTGTACTTTCTGGATGTAATGTTTTGCTGAGGTTAATACACAGAGTCCTATTACTGTTTGGGTGATTTTAGCTTGTGAGTGCAGAGTGTTTGTTGGTTGTTTTATTGATTTGCAGGTCAGGTCCTATCAGTATGACAATTAGAAATCAAGCATCCAAATATGGAATCCAAGCTATAAGTTTAGGAACATACATATAGCTTCCTGTGGTGGTCAGGAATGAATCTGGTATGTTTCCAGGTAACATGTCACTCAGGAAGCTGGTAAGAAGCTACATGATACAATTTAATATAAGATAATACTTCATGGTAAAAATGCAACAAGTCCATTTGAAAATACAAGACTTTAGTATGTCATTGCTTACATGAAATTTGGGTGTACTTCTGTGCTACTGATTTCTCCTTCCAAGTTGTTAAGGGTCAAATCATTCCATAGAAATTATAGGAAAATGAACATATAGTCAAAATATGTTGTCAAAAGAAACCTTACATCATTAATCATTAAGTATCCTAGAAAACTTTAAGTGCAAAAAGCAAAACATAGTGCAGAAAAGCATGTGGACATAAATACATACTAAAATCCTAGAGTTAAAAGAAACACTCTCCATGGTAGTCCTATAAACTCTTGGGAAAGGAAATCAAACTTGCAAATACCATTAAAACTCAATAAGGATGACATGCATCCAAACCTTATCTCTCCTAGTTACCATCATTTAATTGATTCTTATGTTAACATTTCAGCATCTTCATTTGCTCCTCCCTGTGCAAATATGCTGAAAGAATGACCATCCCTTGCATCAACAACAATCATACTGCTTTCTTTACAATTTATTGATCATGGTTATTCCACATCTACATAAAGCCAACAATGATGTGGTAAATACTCAAACACAATGCGTGGACATACTTTTATATAGAGAATTTCCAAGCCCAAGTAACTTTGTGTCTTTTTAGAATGCAACAAACATCTGCATATATAAGACTTTCTTTCATATGCATCAGCCCTTATGGTTGTATCTAAAATGTAGAAACCAGCAGTCAACCACCATGCAACTTATCATATTATTTGGGGCTAACATCAAAGTTTTCTGTCTCCCATAATACAGCGAAACATGTTAAAATCATGGGGTTATTCATTACCATGTAAAATTGAAGTCTTCTTTGGTTAGTCTATGTTCTCCTAGATCTAATGTGACTGTACACGGTCCTTATATTTCTCTAATCAATATACCATGCAAAGTTAAAAACACAATATATATAAAGCAATGAATGTAACAGATGTAAAGCGATCAATATAGTTTAGGCTTACAGTACATGCAGGTTGCTCATTTCCCAAATTTCTATAGGGATAGATCCAGACACATTCAAGTTTCTCAAAACCCTAAAGATACATTTGATATTATTTAATGGCTCTAATTGCACATGCTTTTGTATTAAGAGTAAAAATATTAATAATTCTGGAAACAGATAACTAATTAGAAACTATAAACATACATGTATTTAATGTTCTTGTTGCTCAAATTTGGAAATTTGAACTTTGGCCAGTTCATATCACTGATTCTCCAGTTTATAGAGAAGATAACATTAACTACAATGGAACATTCAACTCCTAACAATCAAATAGATGAGAGACAAATGGCAAAGAGTTGAAGAAGATCCTTCTACTCACAGGTCACTCAAATTTCCTAAACCAAAAAGGGAGTGAGGAATAGGTCCTTCCAGTCCACTTGAATGCATTTCTCTTCAACATTTCAACAAAACAAAAGGGAGGGCAACAAAGCTGTAAATCAGGATCCGCCATAAAGATAAATTCTGTAACAGAATAATATGTAACAGATAATGTCCTTACAGCCTTTGGAGACTAGTCCATCCCCCAATAAATTCTGGTATAGTGCCAGCAAAGTTATTATCACTTATTCTACTGCAGACAACAAAGTGAAAGGTATATTGTTAATATTAAACCATCTAGATGAGAAGAGAAACCATACGAGAGTACTTACGAATCTGTCAAGTTTTCCTAGTTAACTAGCAAAGTTTCCAGAAAACCAATTGGCAGAAAGTATCATGAAATTATAAATCGGGCACCAAACCACAGTAAACATATGTCTCTTCTTAAAATTCTATTATATTGGACACATATTATACTTTCAGTATTAAGAATCGTGATATCATACAAAGTAGTTAATTGGACCAAATAGCCAAGCTCCTTAGGGATAGTCCCGTACAACCGGTTCTCATCAAGGCACCTAATTTTGTTTTTATGAAAGAAAAAATGACTAGAATAAACAAGAATAGCATTTCAATTACTAGAAAAGGAGAAGCATTGAGATTTTAAAGATTGAACCGTACAAGCCACTGAGATTATTAAATGATCCCCACTCAATGGGAATTTCCCCTTTTAAGCAGTTGGAAGTAAGACCAGTGCATAAGAACGTTTGTTGATGATAAACAAGTGATCATTGATTATAAGTTTTGAAGAAGACCAACATAGAGAAGTGCACTTACATTTTATTCAAATGCTGCATGGAAGCCCATTGCATCGGAAGTGTGCCATTAAGGTAATTGCAGGAAAGATCACTATTAAGAAGAAGGAGATGAATAATTAAAATACCAATCAGACAAACATTCACAAAACCGCATGCCATGTGCTTTCCCTTAGTCCAAATTCCAGTAAATATACTCCAGTAAACGCATTACCTATATCCAAAGGTAAATACCATTGAGGGTGATTTGGAGTATGGTTAGCTCTTCTATTTACAGCACTACTCTTGTAAACATATTTTAAAGAAAAAGAACACAAATCAGTGTTTTTCTGTTTTCAACAAATATACAGTTTCATAGTTAAAATTGTGCAACCATCTTTTGAGTATAAAAAATCAATTTTAAAGAAACAGAAAGTTGTTTCTAATAATAAAACAAATAATGAAATTAAATCAGAAAACTTAACAAATCCTTAATAACATGGTCTAGACCTTTAAATTAGCAAGATGATACTAGTGCCCAAGTGAACTAAATATGAAAGTTGTTCTTACATTTCTTCGAGAAATGGAAGATGGACCAGTTCTGTTGGAATCGTGCCTGGAAGACTCAATTATTTATCTAAAACCTGAAAAATATGAAATTTAACATCGATTAAACTCATAAAACCCTTTTTGATTATTTCTTTGTCTCAAAGAATTTATTTTTATGTTTATAATTGAATCTTGTTTACAATTTTGTGATAAAAATTTGTTAGAGAATAAGTCATAAATCTTGGTTATTTTGTAATTTCGTGATTCAAGTGTGGAGTATTATTATAAACCTTAACTACTTAAGTGGCTAAGTTAGATGTGAGAGTAAGTTGGAGACTTAACTTTGCTAAATTAACCAGTGAGAGAAATACGTTAAGGTTTTATTAACTTCGGATTACAATATTTCCAAATTTTAAAATTGTGAGGTTGAGCGATTAAAACCTAGAGTGTGAGAAACTAAGATTGTATCTTCGTTGTGAAGTCAATAACCTTCATGAACGTAACCATTTTCGGTGAACCACGTGAAACTTTTGTGTATTGTGTTGTGGTTGCTCATTTGCTTGTTATGTGTAATCTTTAAGTCATTTGTATCACTTTGGTTCGTTAAATCCAATTAAAAAGGTACAGAAGGCAATCTTTGTGTTTGTACGCAAAATGTTCGACAAAAGTCTCAAGTGAGCACAAGTGCACACTAACATTGGTTTTGGGTGTATCGTCGACAAAATCTTCATTTGAAATTGAAGTTTCTAATGATATACATCAGTTGTTCAAGAAGCCCCATCACAATTACGAATGCAATTCATCAAACTGAATTTAAAATGAAAACAAAGAGAAAGTGAAAGAAGAAGAGAGGACTTACATGTTGGTGATGTGAGAGTAATTGCCAAAAGGGTAGTTACAAAGGATTATGTTGGTGTGGGTTGTGGCATCTGGGTGGTAAGTGGGTATTGGGAGCATATATGATTCGCAAGGATCCTCTGTGGAATTCAAGAGTGTGAAGCCCATTGTTGCAGCCATTTGCTTAAGAACGATAGCTGCATATAATCGGCGCTATATTTGAATATATCAGAAACTTTCTTCGTTTAAAAAAAAAAAAAAACGCTTGCTTATAAATCTCAAGTTTTTTTTTTTTTTTTTCTTATAAATCTCAACTTACTAAAAGTTTATTTCAGGTAGTTTTTAAAAATTAAATTATTTTCAGAAAGATGATTTTGTATCTGTAGAATAACAAATAGATCTATATATATTTCTTCAAATTACACAGTAAACTTAAATAAATAATTTAATATATTATTTAAAATTTTAAAAATATTGAAAGAGCAATAGTTATCGACGTAACAAGTTGTCGTCAACTCATCCGATCAAGACCAGCATGAGGTGATCTATTAGAATTTGGTGGAATCGTAGGATTTTGACTCTCTATTTGCAGCATGAGGCGGCCAATCTTTCGCTGCCTGCTTTTTCCTGATCCCAATAAAATTGGTTGTGTCCCAATACACTATCATTGACTACCGGTTAATTGGAGTTGATTGATCATCATTGACAACAGTTGATCGAAGGTTGAACACCATTACCAAGATCAAATTATATATTGAATTTCCTCTCTTTCAAAAAAATTATTAATTAAGAAAAATTATTCTAATACAATTTTTTTTTTAAATGTATCAAATACTTATCAAAAGACAATTCTATAATAATAAAAATATTTTAAGAAATAAAATATTCTCTGTTTATCATTATACATACAACAATAATTTAAAAATATAATATACTAAACATATAATTATAAGATGCATTTGGTCAGGGAATATTGTATTATTAAGAATGTTTTTTAATAAAAAGATAAATTACCTTGAAAATTAAGATATTTGGATTATCACCTATATAACCAATAATAATTATTATTGGTTTTAAAAAATTATCAGAATCTTATATTACTTGACTACCAAACATGATAATCTGAATAATATGAGATGGCATTACCTTAGTAATGGGAGATAATCCCCAACCAAACGCCTCCATAGGGTTTTTCATGAAAGTTGTATATATTGTACACATTCTAACTTCTTTCGAAAATTGATTATTTTCAAAGTTGATTGAAAATTGATTAAGTTTAAAGCTACAACAATATCAAACTAATCTTATTTGATCATTAACGCTAACTAAAATTAGTGTGTTAATAATTAATATTTTTCTTCTTCAAGTTTATTTCAATTAGTTATTTATACGAGGGTTGACATAATGTGATTTAATTTTTGACACTTCTTGTGAGTTATTAATCTTTTCTAATCCAATGGTGATAATATAAAGGTTTAAGGTAATTAAATTTAATATTCTAACTCGTTATAGTAGAAATATCATAGTTATGAAAATAGCTATTTCAAGATAATTATTATTGAAATTAAAATAATATTACAAAATAAATTTTAATTTTAATTCATAATGACATTTAAATATTTCTAATTGTGTAATATATTTTTCATTTATTATGTATAATTTAACTCATTATAGAATTTGCCTTCGTCAGGGACTCAGGATGCAGTGGAAGCTGAGCACATTTTAGAGGCCGAAAGCAAGATAATATGATCACAAAACAAAGTAGAACAGGAAACCACAGCTGCTCCATAAGCATCAACATATTACTATTTCCAGTTTGAAGAAGAATTGAAAACAATCTGTAATTGATAACATAATAATATTTCAGCTTGAGAAGGAATTAATAATGTTCAGTTTTTATAATATGATTGAGCTTTTAATTATTAATTAAGACCATACATTAATTTCCCCTACTAGGATCGAGACTACTTAAATTAAGTTTGAAAATATCCTTCAATTGTCCCCTAATTAAGATGTGGGAAAACATTTATGGGATTTTCATCAATCTTGCCTCACAATGACCACACATGACTTTGGTTTCATCACATGTATAGGCCAAAAATCGTCTTGGGCTTTATCAGGCCTAAATATGTATTTTTTACTATGTAGGCCTAAGGTCGTGATCCAATTCTGATTGGGCTTACATTAGAATTTATGTCATGGGCCAAACACATGGCCTAAACCCAACCTCTCTCTAGATTGGGTATCACCATTAGCCCACCTAGGACCAAACCCATTGGTCCATGATAATTAGGACTCTTTATGGGTTTTATCCTAGTTTGCCCAAGATTCTGTATCTTATGTGAACTAGAACTCTTAATCCTTGAGTCAAGTAAATTGGGATTTTTCTTATTCACTAAACCTCTACCATTATGGACTCAAAGTCCCACTAGAATACGAACATCTTACGACTACTATATAAACAGGAGAAACACCTCTGTTTAGGCATCGATTCTATATACCACCTACTAGCTTCTAAAGTTCTTGCTCTAAGAACGTACACCTTCACCATAGTTTTAGTCTTCGACTAAAGTCCATAGGTAACCTTCCTTTCCCTTAACCTTCACTAAAAAGCTTTTATTAGTCTTACTAACTTGAGTGTCAAAATGTCTACGACAAACACCATCTCAGTTTTTTCCGTTCGCTTCACATTGGTTTCTTTGTGTGTACAGGTGTAGCAGATTGTCAATGGCCTCGACCTTATAGAATCCATCATTCTTTTTATAACCGTAAATTTTAGCGTCTACATCACATCAACTACAAAATTATACAATAATAATTTTGTAGTTGATGTGGAGGTACTTTCTATTTACTTGAGCACCACTTTGGGCCCAACTTTATCTCGTTTTTCGTTGGACACAAAACATAAAGAGAAATGAATTTTAGTCTTCATATAAGTTTATAACATCATTATTCCGTTATTAAATACATCTCATTTGTATTTTAAAGTATATTTTTAAATGTCACTTAACAATAAAAATATCATTTTAGATTAATTTTTTTTCTTGTACATCTCTTTTTCTCAAGTTCCAATTCATATTTCTTAAAAATTGAAAGGAATTATTGTTTTTTTCTGTGTTTAACTTAACTTTAAATAATTTAATATAAACTTATTTCTATCATTTTAATTAAACTGTGAAAAAAAACTTTACACAGTAGAGAGAGAAAGAAAAGAAAAAGCACGAGAAAATAAAGCTGAGAAGAAAAAGCGATTGCACTAGATTATTTTCATATTTCTTAATACATCTTCTACTTTTTCTTGCGTGAACAGTAGCTACTACAATATTTATACATGCAAACTTTCTTCTCCACCGTTTGATCATTAACAACCAACTAAATGCCATGCGTTTGATCTGCAACTTGCATCTCCACTTGCAGGCCAACTTGTACTGCTTTTGCTACTTGCATTCCCACTTGCATCTTTGTTAGTTAGTGATAGGCCGCCTTATATTCTGTTGTTGCAACTTGTATTCCCACTTGCATCTTGTTAGTTAAAGATAAGGCCACTTGTACTGCTTTGCAACTTGTAGTGTAACTTGTATTTCCCACTTGCATGCCGTTGGTAGATGATAAGAAGTGTGAACTGCTTTTTTCTAAGTTTGAAACTTTTTCTTAAGTGAAGATTGATATTTTGGTTAACATCGTCCCTCAAGCTGAACTTAAGACCAAAAAAAATTGAGGGAGAAACCAATCAGAAGAGAGAAACCAATGCCAAAATCGAACTGAATCGGACTGATTTTTTCTTTCTCAGGATTTATTTATTTCAACTGCTGAATCTTGAATTTGAGGCTTGACAAGTGAAGGATCGTCCCTCAAGCTCAAATGGGAAGGAAGTAGCACCAAGGCGCAAACCATCACGAAGAGTTTTAAACCGAGGACCTGACAATTGCTTGGTCAAGATGTCAGCAACCTGAAACTGAGAAGCAACATATTGAACCATCAACCGTTTAGACTGAACCATTTCACGGACAAAGTGAACGTCGATTTCAATGTGTTTGGTGCGCGAGTGGAACACGGGATTTGCGGCAAGAGCACCTGCACTGGTGTTATCACACCAGAGAACAGGAACACCAGGAATGGTAATATGAAGCTCACGAAAAAGGTTTTGAAGCCAGGCTACTTCAGTTGAGGCTTGAGCCAAAGCACGGTACTCAGCTTCAGTGGAAGAAAGAGCTACTACCTGCTGTTTTTTGGAACTCCATTGGATTAAATTGGACCCAAGAAAGAGACAATAGCCGCTGGTAGATTTTTGATCAGACAAATTACTTGCCCAGTCGGCATCCGTATAGCCCTCAAGATGCAGGGTAGAACTTTTTTGAAATGTCAGACCATGACTTAGAGTGCCCTGAATATAGCGAAGAACATGCTTACAGGCTTGCCAATGAGTAGTTGTTGGAGCTTTGAGGAATTGGCTCAGCTTATTAACTGCGAAGGATATGTCCGGTCTAGTCATTGTAAGGTATTGGAGAGCACCAATAAGGCTACGATACAAGGAGGGTTGATCGAAAAGAGGTCCATCATCAAACTGTAATTTTGAACCAAGCACCATGGGAGTAGAACACGGGTTGCAATGCTGCATACCAAAACGTTGGAGAACTTTTTCAGCATACTTTTGCTGATTTAGTTGAAGACCACAAGGGGAGTGAACTACAGAAATGCCAAGAAAGTAGTGAACACGACCAAGGATTTTAAGACCAAAAGTTTCATCCAAAGAGCTGACAACTTGTTGAATAAAAGAGGCATTACTACCAGTTAACAGGATGTCATCTACATAAACAAGTATGTAGACAACTGTAGTATCTTGATGATAATAAAATAAGCTGGAGTCAGATGTAGAATTGGTGAAACCGTGACTAACCAAGGCTAACTTAAGCTTGTCAAACCATGCCCGGGGTGCTTGCTTTAGCCCATACAATGCTTTGTGAAGTTTGCAGACATAGGATGGTTGGGAAGAATCAACAAAACCTTCCGGTTGAGACATATACACAGACTCAGTGAGGTCGCCATTGAGGAAGGCGTTGTTAACGTCAACTTGTTGCACTTCCCATCCATGATAAACGGCAAGGGAGAGTATAACTCGAATAGTGGAAGCTTTAACAACGGGAGAAAACGTCTCAAAGTAATCAACTCCAGGAACCTGATGAAAGCCTTTTGCGACAAGCCGCGCTTTATACCGTTGAAGACTTCCATCAGCATTTAACTTGACTTTAAAAACCCATTTATTCCCAACTAAAGTCATCTCATCTGTATATGGGACTAAGGTCCACGTATGATTGGCTTGGAGTGCATCAAACTCGACTTTCATGGCTTGGAGCCAAAGAGGGTGCTGAAGGGAAGTATTGCAGCGAGATGAAGGTTACGTATGATTTTCCGGGAGGATGGAACTAAGGAGGGCTTTTGCTTTATGTCTGGTTATCATGGGATGGACATTTTGAGTGGGCTGATGAGATGAAGGAAAAGAAGGTGACAGCGTTGTAGTTTGATAACGCCGAAGGTCAACCTCTAGTTGAAGAGAGGGAGGATGTGGGGAGGTGTGAATGACAGGTGCTATGGAGGTAACAGAATTTGGGTCAGTAGATGTAGTGGAGGATGGTGACAAGTGAGAGGAATCTGGTACATGTTGTTGGAGAAGAAAAAAACAATTGGTAGTCTCCAAGGTGCTGGACGGAGTTGTGGTTGTAGTGGGAGCAGGTTTAAGGGTAAAATTGTGGGCAAAAGGGAAAACTTCCTCATTAAACTTTACACTTTGAACAGTATAGACCTTGCCATGAGTATTAAGACACAAATATCCCTTATGATGTGAGCTATATCCCAGGAGAACACATTGCTCAGAATGGAAAGAGAACTTATGTTTTTGGTAGGGTCTGATGAAGGGAAAACATTGGCACCCAAAGACCCGAATAGCTTGGTAATCCGGGGACTTGTGGAGAAGTTTTTGAAAAGGAGTTTGATTATGTAGAACCACCGTAGGTAACCTGTTAATTAGGTACACAGCCGTGTGGAATGCAAACCACCAATATTCAAGTGGCATGGAGGCTTGGGCCAATACTGTTAATCCTGTCTCTGTCACATGCCGATGTAGAATTCCTTGTTGTGCAAAGTATACAGCTAAAGGGCGAAACTCTCCACCCCAATCCGACTGAAAGGTCTTTATTTTCTTGTCAAACTGCTGAGTAACCAGTTGTACAAACTGTTTTATTATATTGGTAACTTCAGATTTGAGTTGCATTGGATAAATCCAAGAGTACCGTGTGTAGTCATCAACCAAGAGTAAGTAATATTTATAACCAGTAGCTGAGGTAACAGGGGCAGGTCCCCAAACATCTGCAAAAACAAGCTCCAAAGGCATATATGTTTGTGAATCAGAAGAAGGAAAATGATTTTGATGAAGTTTCCCATACTGACATGCTTCACAAAAACTAATTCTGCTATGATCTTTTATTTTTAAATTTGTAACAAGAGTGTTAAGTACAGAGGAATGAGGATGGCCAAGTCTTTTGTGCCATAACGTCCCCACTTTATCAACAGTTGAAAGTAAAGATTCATTATTTGCTGTAGTAATATCTGGACATGAAGAACCAGGGCTAGATGAGTTACTCAAATTTGTAGTGACAGATGCAGTAAGCTTTGAACTGATGGAGGAATTTATGGAGGAGTCTGTCGTATTAAGAAATACTTGAGGAATCTGGAGTTGAGAAGATGTTCCTGTAGAGGACTCAGCCTGTTGCTTGTGAACGCCAGTTGGAATGTCAAGCTGATAGAGTCCATTATGTACATGGCCTTTAAGTAGAATCACCTGTGATGTCTTGTCCTTAACAACACATTCATCCGCAGAAAATTCAACAACTACATTGTTGTCATGTGTAATCTTTGAAATACTTAGAAGATTTTTTGTTACTTGAGACACACAGAGAATATTTTTAAGTTGTAAGGACTTATTCATGCAAGAAGGAATAAGAGTAAAACCTGTGTGAGAAATGCCAAGACATTGACCATTGCCTACTTGAAGAGACTCTGAGCCGTTGTATTGGTTTTTGAAAGAGAGATTCTGTAAGTTTGGAGTGATATGGTGCGTCGCTCCTGAATCAATATACCAAGTTGGATCTGCTACGGTGAGTGGGAGTACCATTGAAGATGTTGATTTTCCAATTGAGTGGTTTTTCATCTGCGTTTCTCCTAGAAATTCATAAGGTGACTGTGTTTGATCTGTATGAAGAGTTGAATAGGTGTACTGAGAGTGATTTGCTTGTGCTGAATTTTGAGGCTGAACTGGATTGTGACGTATAGGTGGAGAGATAGAAGGAAATTGATTTGGGCCATAGCCCGAAGTTTGGGCTGCCCGTGTGCTTACAAAATAGGCTTGAGCAGGAGGTGTCATTTGTGCAGATTGTTGATTATAGTCAAGGTGAGATTTATGATTTTGGTTCCCTTGAAAATTGGTGTCAAACCGATGATAACATTGAAGAGCCATGTGACCACCTTTCCCACACAACTGACAAAATAATCTTGGCTTATAGAAGTTCCTGCCTCTGCCTCTACCTCTGCCGAAACTTTGATTATAAGGCTGAAAATTTTGACCAATTTGATACGAATTTCTATGTTCATTTTGGTTTGGAGGTAGAGATTGAGTGAGATGTTGTGTTGGTTGTTCTGAACTATTTTGCAGTGGCATGCTTTGAGCTGAAGATAAGGAATGTTTAGTTGCCAGGAAAGCAGCACTTCATGAAAACCTATATAGGCTGTATGTTGTTTTTCCAATCTCATGTCGTGTTTGTGCAGCAGAAATTGTGCTTCCTGTAGAGACACTTCACTACTTCTTGACATTAAGGTTGCTACCATGGCATCATATTCAGAGCCAAGGCCATCAAGGATGTATAATAACAATTCTTCATCATTTATGGTTACTCCACTAGCAGTAAGAAAACCAGCAATCTCCTTCATCTTCAGTACATATTCATTTATGCTAGAGTTTTCTTTCTTAGTGGTTTGCAACTGGTTTCTTAAGTGCAACACTCTAGCCTTAGAATCAGTTAAGAAATGCATCTCTAAGGTGTGCCATATATCATATGCTGTCTCACAATTTGCTACATGCCTAAACATAGTTTCGGATATGGATGAGATTATCCAGCTAAATAGAAATTGATCTATTTTCTTCCACATGATATGATCAGAATTGATTACTTTCTTAGATTCATCGGTTGAGGACTGAATAAAAGTAGAGGGACACGGTTTCTCACCTGTGACAAAGCTTTCCAACTCATAAGCTTTCAATACTGGGAAGACTTGGGACTTCCAATATGCGTAGTTCCTCTCTCCTAGCTTTACGGTGATAGTGGGCAAAGTGTTGTTCAGAGTTGTGGATGAGAAGGAGTTTGTCATCTTCTCAATTGAAGCAACACCGGAGGATGGAGGAGTACTTGGATCTGCCATTGACGTGTGTCAGGTGCAGCTCTGATACCAAGTGAAAAAAAACTTTACACAGAGAGAGAAAGAAAGAAAAAGAGCGAGAAAATAAACGTGAGAAGAAAAACAGCACTAGATTATTTTCATATTTCTTAATACATCTTCTACTTTTTCTTGCGTGAACAGTAGCTACTACAATATTTATACATGCAAACTTTCTTCTCCACCGTTTGATCATTAACAACCAACTAAATGCCATGTGTTTGATCTGCATCTTGCATCTCCACTTGCGAGCCAACTTGTACTGCTTTTGCTACTTGCATTCCCACTTGCATCTTGTTAGTTAGTGATAGGCCGCCTTATATTCGTTGTTGCAACTTGTATTCCCACTTGCATCTTTGTTAGTTAAGGATAAGGCCACTTGTACTCTGTTTTGCAACTTGTAGTGCAACTTGTATTTCCCACTTGCATGCCATTGGTAGATGATAAGAAGTGTGAACTGCTTTTTTCTAAGTTTGAAACTTTTGCTTAAGTGAAGATTGATATTTTGGTTAACAGTTCGCAATTGGTAACTGGTTTCAAGTTTTTATCTTCACTTTAAAGACTAACTTATGCTGAAAAATTACAATGATTAGATTTGAATGGGGAATTGAGGTTCCACGCTGTAAACTCGGCAGGCATTATAATTCATCCGTCAAGTGCCTACACATTTATTTTTCCTTAAACTTAGATAGTAAATTAGATACATTAAATTCTTTGGAGGGTATGATATATGATACTTCAAACATATTTTAATATTTGTATACAAGTTTTTTCAAGCAAGTTAAACATGTATTTCTTCTTGGAACTTTTATTTTTTTTTATAAAACCTCAATGGAATAAGGGAATTTTATTAAACAAAAAAGAAACCAAATACACCTAAAGAGGAGACATAATGAGCCTTACATCTTGAAAGCATGCTAATACATTAACATTAAAATGAAAAAAAAAATGCCTAAGAAACTAAATGCATACAATTATCCAAAAGAGAAACAACACAAATTATTTTATTCTTTTGCAAAGTTGAAGACATTCTACTCACAATCAATTGCCTTGGTTTGATTGTTTGAAGGCATCTAGGGAAGATCAATTGTGACTCAAAACATATGAGAAACCATGTTCATGGTTGGCCTAAAATTTGGATTGGAATCCAAGCAATCAATTGCTAGTTTTATTATTGCTATCACTTGATCCTGAATAGTAGGTGGAGGAAGTGGAAGGCGTTCGTCCAAAACATTGTTCAGCAACAAGTTTTCCCAAGTGAAATGAGAGAATAGAGTAGGAATGATATCACCCGGATGCTTTCCATTGATCACTTCCAATGCTAAGACTCCAAAACTATATACATCACATTTTTCAGTTACTTTCATTGTGTAAGCAAGTTCTGCAAAGTGAAAGATAAATGATGAGATCATATTTCATAACTATTTCTTTTTTCTTTTTTATGTAAGTAACAAAAGTGAAAGATAAATGATGAGATCATATTTTATAACTATTTCTTTTTTCTTTTTTTATGCAAGTAACAATCAAGACAATAATAAATGAATTACATATATATACCTGGTGCAATATATCCGTATGTGCCTGCAACTTGTGTCCAATTGGATGAGTCTGGATTGAGAAATTTGGCAATTCCAAAGTCTGAAACATGAGCTTCATATTCTGCATCCAACAACACGTTTTTGCTCGATATGTCTCGATGAACT